>OVAU01000689.1:0-18523 GCA_900406315.1 Biscutella laevigata subsp. laevigata
AGAATAATAGGATTAGTGGGAAAAACTTTAGAAAACAACAAAATTATAGATTTTGGATTCTACGTGAAAAAACTAAAATACCATCTAAAAATTAGTTTCCCTAGTTTTTAGGAAATCAACTTTTTAAAAATCTTGATTGGATAAAAATCAGATTTTTCAAAATCAAAATCCAAAATCTGTTCTAAAAACCACAAACATTCAAGACCTGAAAAAATCAACCTTCATACAAATCACCAATAAAATATGCATCACGAATGTATAAGCATTTCATAGAGAATTGTCTGCTGAGTGGTGGTGGACTAGTAAGAAGCTAAAAATGGCCTCAAGCACAATGTCCTAAAATTGATTCCATCTGATCTAAAACATAATTACTCTTAAAAAATGAACCTCTGGGTTTGCCAAAGTCTTCAAGTGTCTGTCGCCTAATGACTACTACATCTTACAAGGCTTCTAAGGTAAGGAGAGGTTTTCAAAGAAACGGCCTCCCTCAACGCATTACCGACTCTTTAACAAAGGAACGACCGGCCGAGCTGCAACACAGCGAAAAGGTTAAACATTGGCAGACATTGAAGATTGAAAACAATAAACAGTGGGTTAGTTGATTGGTTGGTTGGATGATTTACTCACGAGTATTCAAGGTGGATGTTCATGAATCTCCGATTCTCTTTGCTTTGAGAAAGTGTCACAGAACCTTCAATGACTTGATCTTGCTCTACGTCTATTGGGTCATAGAAATATACAATTGTCTGTCCAAAACAGTGGTTCAACACCAAATGGTCACTAAGTATAAAAGTTACTTTTTCAATAACGTTGGCAGAGGCAGAAATCAGAGCTTTATTTAGATACTATCATAGATTTCTCAGTTTAGATGATCCACTGAAAAAGTAAATCTGACATAAAGTTGAAGAAATTGAAAGGTGTATGCAGAAAAAGGTCTTACTTGCTGCCAATGCGTTGGAGCAGACTCAGGAGCGGTGGACAACACGAGCGCATCACTCGGGTTTGTTCGCTTCTTATGGTTTCCTTCTCTAGAAGGACTCATCGATGTAGAACCATTAACCACACTTGTTGCGCTAGTATTCTTGGCAGGCAAAGAGGCCGGCCTGCTGAATTCGACATCAAACCAAAATGCAAAACCATGCATAGGAGCTACAACAAGAAAGGAAAAAGCATCAATGAAGAAAGGAAGCACGACGAGTATCTCTCTAAGGTGCACACCACAGGCAGATAGTTGGTGAAGGGAGAGTGATATACCTCTCATCATCGACTTGAATTTATATTTTGCCCTGACGGAGTCTAGCTCTTGGATTTTTATTGTTTGACAGTCTATATGTTTAACCTGCATTTCAAATGCTTTACGTGAAATATAGTGGGTGGGCTGGTCTTTGACCGTTTACTTAGTAACAGAAAAGGATATATCTTCCCACAGTATGCATAGTTAATACAGCTGAGAGTTCAAAAAGATCGGAGTATTAAGCACTCAGAGAACGAGGAAATACCACTTCTGGCCATGTTAGAACGTTCTCGCCTGATATGGACTCCACGCTAGGTTCTTCAAACGCACACTGTTTAGCTAATTGCATCATTGCAGACACTGCAAACAACACCAAAAGATTGTTACTGAAACCTTATCGCGAGGTGCTTCTTTTCACTTTATAAATTTTGAATATTTATCAGATTCTTGAGTAGAAGTTCACGACGTGAAGGAAACTGAAAAGCAGACATGTCCGTTGACCTGAGCCTTATGATTAAGTAATGCCACATGTTACTCCTCGAATCCACAGTAACTATAAAAGTGATAAGTGCTATCACATTAACCTATTCTTACTAATCTGATCGGTCTAGGAAATGACCGAACTCCCCACTTATCACGATTTGGTGGTAACTTAAAAGTTGTATCAGCTTATTAGTAACATCACATATAAGCTGACGAAATCATAACTCAGTTTAACTAGTATTTCAAATAATGCCCGAAAAATAAAGTTAAAATACTTTGTACTTACTATCAATTCCGTAAACGTTGCGCCAAAAGTCAATGCTATGACTGTATCTGTCAGGGTGTGAAATAGGTGCCATGTATAACTGTCAAAATGAAGTAAATAGAACAACATAAAATTTTGCCTTGATTCCAAGAGTCACTAGAGCAAACTTTGATGTAATATTTGAAGGGATCATACTGTTGCATGTGATGGGAGAATCAAACCTCCAGGCTTTAACCAGCGATCTCTAGCTGTAATAACACTTCCTAGCATACTCTATTTCACATAAAAAATACAATACAAGAATAAGTGACCAGGGAGAATTAAGGGAAAATAATAATTCGTGAGGTCACCATTTGAACTCAGCATTGCAAATATGTATATACAAGATAAGGTATTAACCTCGTACAAGAGCATGTAACCCATCCACTCTGAAATTATAACATCAACTTCCTCTTCGATTTCAACATCCTGAAGAAAATTACAACAAAGTAACAATTACTAAACAAAGTGAGGGCTTGCATACAACCTTGGAATTTCAACCCAACCATTCTATCTGAATAGAAAAGTTATGGTCACAGAGACTATCCTGAGTTCCCCATTTTTCTGCATAACTACACCTATTTATTATTTTGCGAATTATACTGACATTTAAGCATGAAGTACCAACTCGGCATTTATCATAGACAAGATTTTACCTCTACTCTCCCATGCAAAACAATGACCTTGTCAGATAAACCGTTGGCCTTCACAACTTCCTTTGCCTGGTGGTGTTAAAAATAAAAAGGGTCAATATAATCCCTTGCGCAAACTAATTCACAAAATCATTTCAATTTTGATATGGGAATAAAAAACAATTGGAAATGATAATGCAGAGCTAAAACACCAACTTCATAATAATTCTTTGTTAGTTAGAGCTTCACAGGACCAAATATATCAGAAACATTCGCACAAATTTCTTTCTTCATCTAATTAATGTCAAGCACAAATCAAATCATGAAGCAATGTACAGATTTCGATTTTACATTAAAATTCAATGATATAAAAGAAGTCTAGTCTCTCCTTTCAGAAAATAGACAAACCGTCATCAAACCCTAAACATACTCCCACCAAAGGCAACACATTATATCGTAGAAATCCTTATTCAAAAATTTTAACCTATGAAAACATGTTTTGATGAAATAACAAAACCCCAACCTATTGAAACTGGAACTTTCCAAGCCATTAACATTTATTTAGAAATGGCCAATCTCATCACTTCACGAAAAATGCAGAAATAGAAGTTAATGATGAAAAGGATTGAAATCAGTCTTTTAAGGCCAAGTTACTGGATAAAGAAAACATCTGGTATAATACCTGGACTGCAATATCACTTGCATCTACAGCATATACCTGTAAGAAAATTAGCTTTTGTAAGAAACATATTTATAGTGTTGGTTTACTCCTGTGGTGTATAGAACATATACAGACAACAGACGCATAGAAACAAATTGAATCTCTATTGTACATCTACAATCTTCACAATGTTCCATATGTTTTGTAAACAAGAGATGTCAGATTTTTATAAAATATAATATCAAAGTTGCGTGACTTGCGTCTCTATATGACCCATACCCGTTTGGCACCCGCCTGAGCACAGAAGATTGAAAGGATTCCTGTTCCACAGCCAACATCCACCACAACCTGTTACACGAAACCGATGCAGCAGTAGGTTTCAGAAAAGATAATAAACTACCACATAACAAACATCTTTTTGCTAAAGAAGTCTTCACACAAAGGAATCAGATCCTAGCACAAACTAGGCAAAAAATTAACAACAGTCCCAAAATCTTCATTAATATCATTTGTAAATATGAAAAGAGCATCGTTCAGAAGTTGCAGCAGCGAGATTATTACCTTTCCTTGGATTAAGTTCTGATGCTGCATTATGGCTTCCCTGTAAGTTTCCGTCCTTGCTCGATCCTATAGAACAGCAGAATGCAGGGAAAAAAGAAATGCTTGAAAAAGATAAAAGACAAGATAATCTAATATATCTGAACAAATTTTCAGGCAGATTCTGCAGACATTGACGATTTCTCTTTGAACCCAATTTGGTTCCAGAATTAAGACAAAAACACATCAGAGTAATACACCCAGTCATGGATTTTCAAAACATCCGTTGGAGGCAGTTCGAACATGGACTAGAAAATTCAATTCACAAGAAAAAAAAAGAGAGAGGAACTTCTTCAAAATCCAAAGAGAATTTAATCCAAATTTTCAATTTCAAGCTCCCGCAAGAGGAGAATGATGAGGAAAGAGGGAGAAGAAGCGAGAGAAATGCCTTGATCATCTCTTCGTGAATCCCAACATGAGCATAGGAATGAAAATAGGCAACGTCGAAGTCCGTACAAGGCGGAGGAGATCCCGGGGTTTCTAGTGAATTTTGCTCTCCAAGCTGGTCGGAAACCCTAGGCACATTGGCGAGAGTGCCTCTAGGGTCGTGAGCTCCGCCGCGACTGCGCCTCTTGGGTCGGCCAAAAGAGCCAAGGCCAGCAACTTGCTTCTCTTCACATTCAAGCTCGCGGTGATGGTTGCCGTTGAAACCGTTGCCAAAATCGCCGCCAGATTGCATATTGAGTAAAACCCAGACAACCCCAGAGACCTTCTCTGACGCTTGACGACGACTGTTGTAAACTAGAAGTCACAAATGAACCTCCTTTTTCTAAAGTAACCCAAATGTCTTTTGTTTTTTTATATAAGAATTTTGTATTTTAATAAAAATAATATTTATTTAACGGATAATGATGTAAAACATTAAAAACATTATAAGACATCAGAATTAAATATTTTGAAAAAAATGTTTTTAGTTCTTACAAATCTCTAAATCTTGTAAAATGTTAAAATATATATTTAGAAAATTATGTTGATTTGAAGAATAATAATCTATAAAAATGATTTTTTGTTGTATTTTGGTGGACATGTACCAAAATTCAAATATTTTTGTTTAAAGTTAGAATTTTATATTTTGAAAATTATGATAATATGGTGGAGAATAATTCACAAAACTAATAAAATTGATAAACAATATAATTTTGTATTTTAGGAAATTAGTTAATTTTGTGGAAAATTGTCGATAGAAATGGAGATATTTTATCAATTATTTGATGGGAATTGATGATAATTTGGTATGTAACAGTTTTCAAAACTGAAAAGTTTTGTAAAACACTAAAAAAATTTTTTGTTTTGGAGTTTATATTGATTTGGTAGATAATAGTACATAAGAACTAAATTATTTTATAAAACGATAGTATTTTGTATTTTGAGAATTTATGATGTTTTTATAGATAATGGTCAACAAAAATTTAGAAATTTTGAAAATTGCTTGATTTTTTTTATTTTTGAAAAATTATTTTGATTTGAACGATTGGGTTACATGATAGAACTATTTATTTTGGAAATTATAATGATTTGGTGGTTAATAATCAATAAACTGAGAAGTTTTATAAAACACTATAACTTTTTTTTTGGGAGATTATTTTGATTTGATGGATATCTATAAAACTTAGCGATTTTTTAAAAAGCTAGAAATCTGTATTTTGAGAAATTTTGTTGATTTGATGTAGAATAGTCCACAAAAACTGAAATATATTGTATAACGTTAAAATTTTGTATTTTAAGAAATTATACTAATATGGTGGATAATATTATAACGCTAGAATTTTGTATTTTAAGAAATTATACTAATATGGTGGATAATATTCCACAAAAATTGAGAGCTTTTAAAAAACACTAGAATTAGTTTTTGAGATTATGTTGATTTTGTGTATAATAGTCCATAAAATATCAGATATTTAGTAAAACACTAGATTTTTTCATTGGGGGAAATTATGTTAATTCGGTGGATAATAAAAGACAAAAATTGAAAGATTTTGTACAACACTAGAATTTTATTTTTTTGAAAATTATGCTCATTTGTTGTTTCATAGTCCACACAGGTTGAGAATTTTTAATAAATGTTAGAATTTTGTATTTTTGAAATTTCGTTGATTTGAAGGATAATAGTCCACAAGTAGTAAGATATTTTGATAAACGCTAAAATTTGTATTTAAGAAAACTACGCAGCTTTGGTGGACAATAGTACACATATAGAGAGATTTTTTGTTACAAGTTAGAATCTTGTATTTTTGTAAAAAGTTAGAATTTTGTAATTTTTTTAAATTATGCTAATTTCGTGTATAATAGTTCAAGAATTTAGATATTTATTAGAACCCTATAATTTTGTATTTTGGGAAATTATACAAATTTGGTGGATAATAATAGTCCATAAAACTGAAATATTTTGCAAAACGTTAGAATCTTGTATTTTGAGAAATTATTATATTATTGTATAAAATTATCCACAAAAACTGAGAGATTTTATAAAATAATATAATTTTATATTTTAGGATATTACACTTATTTGATGATAATAATCTACAACAATTAAGGGACTGTGTGAACCTATAATTTTGTATTATTAGGGCATTATGTTGATTAAAAGGATTTTGTAAAATGCTAGAATTATTTTTTTGTGGAACTAGAATTATTTTATTGGATAATAACCCACACAAATGAAATTTTTTGTAACACACTATAATTTTGTATTTTGGGAAATTATGTTTATTTGAAATTTTTTGTAAAACGCTAGAATTTGAATTTTGAAAAATTATGTTGATATGGTGGATAATAATAAAGAAAAACTCCAAAATTTTGTAAAACAATAGAAATTATATTTTAAGAATTTCTTATTTGATGTACAATAATCGACACAAAATGAAAGATTTTGTATAACTCTAACACTTTGTACACTAGTAAAAGAATTTGTATAGCTCACCATCGCCGGTGGTCCAGCGCATGCAAACCATCCCCATTGGTGGTCCGTCGGTGTACCCCAGCGCCGACGTGAACCTCCGTCACGCCGGTGAAGGTAAATGCTAATTAAATCACTCAGTTGAGTTGCGAGGGACTTGAACCCGAGTGGGAGGTACCACACAGAGATGCAATGACCACTAGACTACTGTGACGTTATTGTTCTGTTTTAGCAGCACTATAATATATTACTACCTTCATTACTAACGTTTTAGTTTTATTTGTTTTGATTATAATTGGGTTTGTCTCGAATTTAAGCGATATGCTAATGTGATGTTATTGATAGTATGAAAATTTGGGGATAACTTATTTATTGGTTTAGTTTGGTTCAGATTATTTGTGCTTCGGTTTGTTTTGGTTCGGCTAAGTAAAAAGTCAATTTCTCGAAATTTTTAAAAATTATCGGTTTAGTTCGGTTTGGATTATTTAAGATATAATTATATAAATATGTTTAATATATCCTTGTATATATATATATATGTGTGTGTGTGTGTATGTGTGAAAGATGATTATTTTGAAATGATAAGGGTTTGATAGGAGTAATACATCATATAGTATCGTCTCATCGCTCGCCTCGATTTAATTAATTTTTAATAGTTTCTTTTCAATTATTTTGATATAAATATTTATTTATTCTTTGTTCATATTTTCAATTTTTAATTTTTTATCTAAATATTTATTTAGTATATTAATGTTTTTTTATCATCTTTACTCTTTTGTGGTTTAGAGTTAAAATATATGATTTATGATTTAAAGTTAAGAGTTTAATTAGAGTTTAGAGTTTAAAGTTGAATTTTTAAAGTTTTGGAAGTTAAAGTTTAGAGTTTAGAGTTAAGGGTTGAAGTTGTAGATTTTAGGGTTTAGAATATATGATTTAGAGTTTAGAGTTAAGGTTTTTTTTTTTTACGTCTAATGTTATACCAAAATCATAAAGAAGCCGGGAGGGATACATTGGTAGGATGCGATGATGAAATACTAAAGCGGCAGATATAACAATCCCCGCGAACTGAGACGGCGAATATAAAAATGCCCGCAAACTAAAACGAGAACAAAATCCCAAACATACAGGCATACACAATACAAACCAAAGAAAAACAAAACGCAACTAAACAAACGACCAACTAGAGCATGCCTAAACCGTAGAATAAGAACCTAGGGCCAACATGGAGGAAGAAGCTCCAAAGATGATGATAATGGAGGCTGAACTGAAGAACCACGATGCCGCTTATTGAGAAACTTTGATCGACATAGGCTGAGATACCCCCTCGACTTCACTGAGCACGGAGAGCCACAAGCAACACGTCGATACACCTAGTCCCGGAAAACGGAAGACGAACCTTTTAACAACCGAAATTCCAAGGCATAATAGAGCTTCGACGACCACAACAGCTAAACTGCTTAAAAAGGAGGCCGATGGAGAAAGACCTCACAACCATCTTAAAACCACCTTAACCCACGACGACCAACCACATGTAACAAGATCTAATAACTCCCGACACAGGAGAATTACCAGATTATAATCACCAAGACAAGGATCCTAACCCGGTAAAGGCGAGCACTGGTAACGACACACAAGAACAAACTCGCTAAAATGACAAGGAGAAACCACGCCACACAACGGCAACCATCAATTGAACTCGACAAGACAAGCAAGAGACAAACCATCTCAACACAAACTTAGCAATGGAACCTAGAGACCAAACAACGAGACCGAATCTACCCAGCTAAACACTACACACATGTCGCTTACAAAGCCGACCAAAACAAGGCATGACCGAGAAACGAACTTGATAGATCGATCCAACCAAAGCCAAGGACCATTCCAACAACATATCTAACGAGCAAATGAGCTCCCCTTGACGTCGGACCAAAACCAGAGGAACAGCCACTCACCGGACGAACCCATCAATGAGTTCTCGTCGTGACAGCACAGCCAAGCTTCGCCGGAGAGGAAGGAGGAGACGCCGCCAGCTTAGAACAAAACCGAACCAAGACAAATGGAAGGGGAAACCAAACTGTACAAAACAAGAGAAACGAAGGAGAAGAGGGGCCGCTAATGACGACCATCTCGTCGCACCAGCAAGGCTGGCGGCCGGAGAAGTCGTCCTGGCAGCAGCGGCAACAAAGAAGAAGAAGAAGTGAAACTAGGGTTTTGGTTCGAAAGAGAGAGAAAAAGGGGAGATTTCTGAAACTTTTGAGTTTAGAGTTAAGGTTAAAGTTTAGGGTTTATGATTTATGATTAAGTGTTTATAATTTTGGGGTTTTTATTTAGTGTTTAAAATATACGATTTAGAGTTAAAAGTTTAAATTTTGAATTTAGAATTTAGAGTTAAAGGTTAGAGTTTTAGAGTGTAGGGTTTAAAATATATAATTTATAGTTTTGAATTTTGGGTTTTTATTTTTTAGTTTAGAGTTTTGAGTTAATGGTTAGAGTTTATGAGTTTAGACTATAGGGTTTAGGGTTTTAATTTTGTTTATAAATTAGCCACGAACACATTTCGTGACAAATTTGTGACTATTTTGATTTAGCCACGAACACATTTCGTGGGAAATTCGTGGCTATCATAGTCACGACCATATTTCATGGTTAATTCGTGGTTATATTAGCCACGACCAAATTTCGTGGTTAATTCGTGGCTATTTTCCAAAAAAAAACCCACGAATTTTGTGTGGGGTTTCCGTGGGAAATTCGAGGGTTTTTTTTAGCCACGAAAATTTTCGTGGGAAATTCCGTAGCTATATGCAAATTTTTTACTAGTGGATAATAATCTACAAAATGATAGATTTTGTTTGAGAAATATGACCATTTAGTGTATTATAGTCCATAGAAACTAAGAAATGTTGTAAAACCTAGGATTTTGTATTTTGGAAAATGGTATTTTTTGGATAATAATCTATAAGAGACTTTGTAAAACGTTAGAATTTTGTCTTTTTGAAAATTGTGCTAATTTGAAGGATAATATTTTATAAAACTTATGAGATTTTTTAAAGTGCTAGATTTTTTTAGAAATTACTCTAACTTGGTGGAAAATAGTACATAAAATTCAAAACTTTGGCACCGCGCTAGAATTTGTATCTTTGTGAATTATGCTTATTTGATGTATAATAGTCTAAAATGCTCGAATTATGTTTTGGAGAAATTATTCTCAAGCAGTCCATGAATATAAGAGATTTTGTAAAACGATTGAATCTTGTATTTTGTTAAAACGCTAGAGTTTTATATTTTTAAAAATCATGTTGATTTGGTGGACAATATTGCATAATAATTGAGAGATTTTGCAAAACACTAGAATTTGTGTTTTGAGAAATTATGTTAAGTGAGGATAACTGTCCAAAAATTGAGAAAATTTGTAAAATAATAGAATTTGTATTTTGGAAATTGTGCTAATTTGATGGATAGTATTATAACAAAACTAAGAGATTTTACAAAATGATAGAATTTATATATTGCTATTATATACATATTCAACTCTCTCTCTTTTGTTTGGTCATATGCTTACAAATTGATATATTCATAAAAATATAAGGTTTAGGGTTTTACATAATCTAATTTTTTTATAAAATTAAATGTAATTTGACTATGAATAAGTGACGCTAGTTCAATGGTTAAATACTTGACAATATTGATTACTAAATCGGGACTCCGAGTCCTCGTGAGAGCATTTGCTCTTTTTCTCTCTTGTGAGAGTTTGACTAGTAGGTCGGCTCGTTGTAACTCGTACAAATATTTTAAAGAAAATGAAATTTGAATATATTTTGTGTTGGCTAACATAGCGTATGCACATGTATAATGCAAATTATGGATGGACTTGTTGAAGGTGTACATCTCGTTTCCAATTAGAGTTGAGTGTTCGAATATCCATTCAGATTCAAGTATGATCCAATGAGATATCATGTTTTGAAATCTAGGTTAATAGATCCATTCAAATATTTTTCGGTACAGGTTTAGAAACTAGCGATTCAGTTCAAATTTAGTAAACAAAACATACTTTGTAATATTATCGGATCCTTTTGGATACTTAATAATTCAGATTTTCGGGACTCAAACTACTAAATATCCAAAAGTAAATTCTAAGAATATCTGTAAATGAAATTGATAGTTCAAAAATATGAACTGGAGTTGGACGTACGAATAATATCCATTCAGGTTCGAGTAGTATTCAATCAGATATCGATTTTCGGACCTAAGTTGGATACATTCATATGTTTTTTGGGTTATAACCCGTAGGTTAGTCAACAATAGTATCATGGTGAAAAAATTTCGGGTTATTTGTAGATATTAGATTTTATCTGAAACCAAACATATATTCAATATACTCCCAAACATATATTCAATTATTAGAAAATAATAACTAAATCTTAATTTTTTATCCCAAAGAAACAGAAATTAAATAATTTTAAATATATTACATATAAGAACATTAATATTAAACATTAAAAGTTTAAATTTTCAAAAATAATACTAAATATTGAATATTTAGAATTATGTTTGCATTTTCCGGATTACTACGGATCTTGACTTTGGTTCAATTTTTACATGGATTCATAATAACGGTACGCTTGGTTATTTGCATATTTTAATTTGAGTTCATTTTAATATTTTTCAGATCAAATTTAAATTCAGATTTTGAATTTAGTTTTTTACCCAATCATAATTTGGATGCATCACCTCGATACTCCTTTCATCCAGTTATACAAACAAAGAGATCCATTACTTTAACTAAAGTGAGCAAAGAGCGATAAGAGATACCATCATCGCTCGTTAGTCACAGACAGGGCCGTCTTGGGAGCTAGCTGGCCAAACACTAGCTTGCGGCCCATATATAATTTCGGCTAATTTTTTGGACAAAAAGATTACGTAGACCAGCTGATTAATGCGACGGTTTTGCTATTGAAGGTGCAAGGTTTGAGTCTCATCTTATACAAAATTGGCCCTTTTTTGATATACTTAAATTTGCATGTGACCCATTAATAGTTTAATACTCAGGACGGGCCTGATCACAAATAGTGATACTGCCAAGTTAACCATGTCGTTATAGCATCCACCATGTCTAATATTGGACCCGCATCATGTGCGAATATTTATTTTGAAATTAATACAAACATATTGACCAAAAAATTAATGTTAACATAGTATTTGAAATTAATGTGAATATATTAAATAAGACATAAGTAGTTTAATAATGAAAAGTTTTAGTTAGGATTTATAAACTTAATTTGTGGGGTTGAGAAAAAAATTGATTAAAATATTGTTAAATGTAAAATATAAATTATATTTATATTAATTTAATCTAAAATAAACTTATAGAATTTAATGGTTATGATACTTTATGTTATTAAATTTCTTAATTCTATGGAGATTATTATAGTAGATGAATATTTTTAACCTTATATTTTTTTATTGGTATTTTTTTATTTAAAATAATTTTATTGATGAAATTTATAATGCAATAAATTTTATATTTTTAAATGTTGTTTGATTTAATCTAGATAAATCCAACTTATTTTTCACCAATATGGATTACCTTTTCTGGAGGCTCCCGAAATACTATGAAGACTTTGTTTACCCGTGGGTGTGCTGGTACTTAGGGAAAGCAAGGAACCAAAAGGTTTATCATGGGAAAGATCCGGCACCAATGGAGATAGTGGGTTTGACTGAAGTACAAGCAACAACCTGAAAAGATGCGCAGACACAAGACACAAGACCGGTTCTAGATTCCCAGACATGCACGCTTAATGCCGGGGGGGGGGGGGGGGGGGGGGNTGCTACACAGATGGTTCATGGGTTTCCACGGGTCAGAATTCGGGGATAGGATGGGTATCGACAGATACACATAATGGACAGTTATTACTTGGATACCAGACTAAGTATGGAACATAGACACCATTACATACCGAGCTGGATGCTCTATTGTGGGGTATGAAGTGCATGCTGGAAAATGGCCGCCGCGAGGTCCATTTTTTCACCGACTCGATGGATCTCCTGGATATGATAGCTAGACCTCAGGAATGGCCAAGGTTCCAGCTTCAGCTGTAGGAAATGCACCATCTGCGAGAGAGTTTCATACGAGTGTTCTTTTCTCATATACCGAGACGAGACATTGAGAAGGCGGACTGTCTGGCCAAATGGGCACGCCTAGGACAACCAGAAGAGGGTTCCGTGGGCACACGCCCTCCAGACGACTGTCTTGCTTTCTTTTAGGTTTTGTTTTTGTATAATTGCTGGCAAAAAAAGATAAATCCAACTTATTACTAATATTGTTAATTAACTAACAATTTATATTTTTTATTTTTATTAATATTATTAATTTGAAAATAAATTTGTTAGAAAGTGATAAATTCAACATATTTTTATTAATATTTTTAATTAATATCTTAATCAGTTAGTTAGAGATATTTTAGTTTACATTTAAAATTTATTATATTATTATTCATATAATAAATATGGACAAAAAATAATTGATTATTTAATTAAATATTTTTATTTAATATCCTAGTTAGTTGGTTAGAGATATTAATTTAAAATCATTTTAGAAAATAGTTCACTATGATTTTTTTAATTAGATAAATCTTGTTTTAATAGAATAGATTATATCATTATGTAGTTGAAGGAAAATAGTTGATCTTATTAGAAAGAATGTACAACTTTATGTAAATCTGGAACTAAACGAATTTCATAAAATAAAATGGAAACGAAAAGCTCGGTATTTCCATCATTGAATATATAATCTATATAATCCAGTATATCTCATTTAATCGGTATAAACTGAAACAAGACAATATCACATAATGCTGTCCATATAAGTTTTCCAAATTCTAATGCAACATTTCATGACTTATATTCCGGCGAGGGCTCTTCGGCGGGAGTAGAGCGGCGGAGTAAGCAGATATTCGGCGCTTGGTTGGCCTCCCGTGCACCGTGCACCCTGTTCCTCCTCTCCGGTGCCCTCTTCAGTCTCGCCGGCGATGGAGGGTTTCATCTAGCGAAGGCGTCTAGATCCCTCCAGATCTGGACGTAGATGTGCTCATCCCGGCGGCGGCGAGGCGCGCTGTCTCCTTCTTCGTCCCAGTCGACCGGCTTTCCCTTCGGCCTCAGTCTCCGGGGTCCCCGCATGCGAGCTGGTGGTTTGTCTTCTCTTCCTCCGCGTTTGGTCTCGGTCCGTGGTGGAGCGTTGCCCTCGTTCCACCACCGCTTCTAGGAGTAGCTTCGTCGCCGACCCACGCGTTAGGCGCGACGGCGGTGGTCGGTGGCCAGTGTGTTCTCGTCGGCGAGGTTCTCCGGCTCCAGGTTCTTCGCGCTATTCGGGTAAGTGGTCGCCTTCTCTCGGTCCTGCCCCGGTTAGGTCCCGATTCGCGGGACTGTGGCGGTTCCGGTCTCTTTCTTGGCGGTGCATCCCCGGTTTGGCTTGACTGACTCAGCGCTAGGCTATGGAGATGGCGGCTTTTGCCTCTAGTCACCGCTATTTCTCCGGATCTGAGGCCTTGTCGGTAGTAGCCATGCTTGCAGCGGTGGTTCGTTTCCTTTCACGGCGGCGACGGCGGTTTACTAAGCTGGAGTAGAGATTAGGGTTAGGTGTTTTGTATATGAGCCTCTCCTTTTGTTTCTATTTCAGTTCCTAGGCCTAGAATGGGCTTTGTTTGTTGGGCCCGGATTAAATTTCCCTTTATTTATTAATGAAAATTTTTTAACAAAAAAAATTTCATGACTTATATACTTTTTTTCTTTATCAACTTACGTTGTAGCACATGATATTTCATGATTAGTTGACAAATCCAAACCACATGTTACAAGGGAATTTAATCTGGCTAAGCTAAATATACGAATATTTCCTATCTGACATTACTATCTTTTTTAAGCCATTACAAATATTTTAAACCAAACCAAACTATGATGGTGTCATTTTAAGCCATTACAAATATTTCTATTTTTTTTATCATGACATTACTATATTATATTTGTCTGCACTCCAAATTGTAAGGTGACTAAATTAGTGAAAATATATTTTCCATTTATATATAAGCTGTTTCCTTGATAATATATGTATTTTACTTCTTTTTTCTTTCTGCGGCAATATAATAAGTTTTTTTCTAAAAAAACCCCATAAAAAAGAGAGATGATAGTAAGTTAAATAGTCAACGATGAAAACAGAGTCAACAAATAAAAAAAATCGAAACCGTTTATAATCAAAAAGCACAGAAGGGGTATAAATGTAAATTCGTAGTTATACAATATATTGTAATTCCGTTTGCTTTCCAGCGTTTCTGTTACTTCCGCGTAAAAAGAACTCTCTCTCTCTCTCTCTCTCTCTCTCTGCTCCTTTTGATTTTCTTGACGGAAACGAAAGAACTTCGCCGGATATTTGTTATTGAGGAACTCTTAAGGCGAGGCTGTTAATAAGAAGATTCGCGAGTCACGGTGGATCAAAATAAGAAAAAAAGGTGCTTACTTTCTGCTGACTCGGTTTAATTTTCTATCAGAAAGGCGCGAGAGAAATGGGAGTCGTATGTTATCTTTGATCGGTGGTTCAAGCGTTTCTTGTGCATTTCTTGCCCTTCTGATTGTAGACAAATCCAAGATTGCTTCCGTATTAAAGGCGCTCTTGCTTTCTCTCTGAGGTGTATAGACATTTGTAGATATTGGGAATGGGGAGGGCTCTGTTGACGTTGTTGTCGGCAGCAGCGGCGGTTTCAGTTTGTTCAGTGGCAACGGTGATGGTGAGAGGTAGTATGAAACGTCGGAGGGATTGGAGGAAGGTGTTTGGGATACTGAAAGATTTGGAAGACTCGTGTGAGACGCCATTGGAAAAGTTGAAGCAGATAAGGGATTCAATAGCTGTTGAGATGCAAGCTGGTTTGGTTTCTGAAGGAAGGTCGCTCCTTAAAATGCTGGTCACTTTCGTTGATGAACTTCCCAATGGGTGAGATTTGACTTATCCAAATGCTTTTTGATTACGGATTTCTTGACATGATGTGGAAGACAAATGCTCGTTTTAGTGACTGTCACAAATGTAAATCTCTGGATTTCAGGACCGAGAGAGGAACTTACTATGGTCTTCATCTTGGAAGCTCTTACATTAGGATAGTTAGGGTTCATCTTGGAGGCCAAAGGTCATCTCTTCAGGTCCAAGATATCGAACGGCATCCCATACCTACATCTTTGTTGAATAGCAACAGCAAGGTGACAATGCTTTCCTGCAACATTTTTCTACTCCAAGCTCGGTTTACAATATAGCTGACAAATCATATATGTTGTTAACTTGATTTATAGGATTTCTTTGACTTTCTCGCAACATCCATGCTGAGGTTTATTGAAAAGGAAGGAAACGAGTCTAACTTGTCACGACGTGTTAAGAGGAAACTTGCGTTTACTTTTTCTTTCCCAGTCAAGCTATCGTCTTTCTTTTCAGGAGCTCTCATTAGATGGACCAAAGGTTTTGCAGTAACTGAAATGGTTAGCTTAATTTCTCGGGAACCTTTTACCAGTCAATCAAACTATGATGAAACCACTCTTTCTTAGAGTAAGAGTTGGATTCAATTAAACGGAACAGTATGATCTGTAATCAACAATGCTGCGTCAATTATATGCACATCCAAAGTTCACCATTTTTCTTACGTTCATTACACATTGATCCTATTAATTTAGGCTGGAGTAGACATTGCTCGATACCTACAAATAGCATTGTTCAGGAGAGGGTTAGATATACACGTTGCTGCTCTTGTAAGTGCCTTCTTGCTGCAACAGAACCATATCTTTAGGGGAAATGCTGCTTGCCTCTGATATTTTATACATTGTGAGCAGGTGAATGATACAGTTGGGGCTCTATCCTTTGGATATTATCATGACCCAGACACGGTTGCGGCTGTTATATTTGGAACAGGTACTAATGCTTGTTACCTTGAGCGAACCAATGCCGTAATCAAGTGTCAAAATCCAGGCACAACTTCTGAAAGAATGGTAAACATCATTCCATAGTTTATGCTTTGGAAACAGTAATCAGAGGTTAGATTCAATACCAAAGATACGATTCTTTTCTTATAATTCTTCCGCTCTTAATGTGTTAGGTGCTCAATCTGGAGTGGGGGAACTTTTGTTCATCTCTTCTGCCAATAACTTCATATGATGGTTTGTATCCATATGGCATGGTAAATATTTTGTAAACTTCACTCACTTTTATCCTGTTTTCAAGGTTTATTATCAGTGAGCAGTAAAGATCAATTGGTGTGGGTATATTGATATAGGCATTTGAGAAGATGATAGGAGGGATGTATCTTGGGGAAATTGTCCGCAGAGTAATCCATCACATGTCAGAAGAGTCTGACATCTTTGGACACATCTCATCTATTTTATCCACGCCTTTTGCTCTCAGGTACATATCCTTTGTGTCTTCTTCTGCGCTGCTTTCATATGAAAACTTTGGCGAATTTTCAATCCTAGAAATCTGCGGTCAGAGCAGCTATTAGTTGCATATTGCTCCCTTGTTTATCTATGCACATGTCTAAATCAAATCTTACTCCAATCACAGAAAAGATTCTCTTATAGCAATGCATGAAGATGACACACCCGAGTTAGTAGAAGTAGCAAGAGTGTTGAATGATTTAGGGGTAAGCAAACAAGTTCTATGTGATGCAAAGTTATAGTTTATTCCAATGATTGAAAATCACTGAGTGATGATACCTTTTTATTACATGGATCCTTGTCTTACTTCTCTCTCTATCTATGGTTCATAACCACAGGTGTCAGAGGTACCATTGGAGGTGAGGAAACTTGTGGTGAGGATATGCGATGCAGTGACACGCAGAGCAGCAAGGCTAGGAGCAACAGGAATTGCAGCATTATTGAAGAAGATAGGGAGAGATGGGAGTGGAGGGATAACAAGCAGTGATACGCTGGTGATGAGAAGAACGGTGGTGGTAGTAGAAGGAAGCCTCTATTTGAATTACAAGATGTTCAGAGAATACATGAACGAAAGTCTAAGAGATATACTAGGAGAAAGTGTTGCTCAACACGTAGTGGTTAATGCCTTGGAAGATGCCTCCACCATTGGATCTGCGCTGTTGGTGGCTTCCTCGCACAGGGGTTGAACCATACCGTCCATATCAACAACAGTTTAGCAGATTTAGAATGTATACTCAATTTTAGTTAGATATCGTTGGAACTTCTGAATTCTTTGTTTTTCTACAAGATTTCACGCTGTAGTAAGGTTGTAGAAAAGAAACTTGATGGATTAAATACTTCTAGAAAAAGCATAAATGCTGTTTCAGAAGCTATAGTGTTTGCATAGGAAAAAGAAGCTAAAATGCGAACAAAACACACACACTAAGGCTGAGACAAGGCAGCAGACAAAGAGGAGATGAGCTGAGATGTGCTTACACACTAATTAAAAATATAATCAACACTGAATAATAACTATTGAAATTCTTTTTATGTTAGAAAAAATATTATTAAATATTTAAAATACTAATAACTATTCAATATTTAGCTTATGTTCAGATTTTTCGAGTATTTATATTTTTTCGGTTCGATTCAGATTTAATTTCGATTAGTAATGTGTTTTTTCCCATTTTCAGGATTTACTCGATACCTCTTTTGGTTTTGGTTAATTTATTCAACGGCTCCGATTGGTAACTGTCTAATTGCCTAATGACGTTTTCTAATG
>OVAU01000690.1:0-18519 GCA_900406315.1 Biscutella laevigata subsp. laevigata
ATAAAACAACACCCGCACATGTGCGGGTTCTCTCCTAGTATCAATAATAATCACCGAGAAATTATGAAAAATCAAGCTCAAACGTTAGAACCACTCAGTGAATTTATCAACAGTAAAAACGGCAACAGCATAAACTCAAAAATGACAGGTTTTCATTGAGACATCGTTGCAACTATAAACTGCTTAACTTTCACGACACTATAACTTCGTGTCCGTTTGAGAACTTGAAGTTTTAGCTTTGAGAAGTATTCGTAATCATAATTAAACACAAATTAATTACAAAAGAAACTAATTAAAAAAAATTAATTAAGAAGAAACGAGAACCGTTGGACCATACATCAGAGAGAAAGAAATATGACAATTAATATTATTAAAAAAAGATAAAAAGATTTTTAAAAAGCAGAAAATTCATCGAAGAAGAGAAAAGAAAAGAAAAAATCATACTTCCAAACGAAAGGGGAAGAAGAAGAAACAAAAAAAAAAAAAAAATCACAAGTCAACAAAAAACAACGAAGNAAAAAAAAAAAAAAATCACAAGTCAACAAAAAACAACGAAGGTCTGATGAACTTTGAATTTTGTAATTGTCATCTTCGTTGTACGATTCGTTTTTTATTTTGGGGTTTCCTCTTGTTGACCTCTAATTGTGTCATCGCCGATTATTATTGTGAAATCGAAGCCCTTTTTCTGGTTTAGTCTCTAAAATCTGAAATCGATCTTATCTGTTTTGTTTGTTGGTAATGTGCTGCTTTCTTCTTGTTTTCATTCTCTGATTGTTTCTCTCCCGATTATTTCAGAACTGGAATCGTCGAAAGTTGGAGTATTAGCTAAGATTGTTCTGGGTTTCGTGCGTGATTAAGGAGAAAGTTTGGGATTTCTCTCGATTTTCAGGTTTGTGATTTGATTCTGTTTTTTAGGTTATAGTCTGATCTACGATTTGAGCTTTTCATGGATTTTGCTTTTCTTAGTTCGAAATTGATGGATTTATTGTTCTAGGTATTGTTTGGGGATGTTTAGAGAAATTTGAATTTCAGTGTTGAGAATCAAGAACCCGTTTGGTGTTTCGGGTTTTTATGAATTATGTGGAAACAGATTCTAAGTAAACTTCCCAACAAAAAGTCTTCAAAGAATGAACATCGTGGACGTGAGCACGGTGCTCATTCTTCTACCTCTCATGCTTCTACTTCGAAAAGCAGTGATAATGGTGCCGCAAAACCAGGGAGTTTGCAGACTAAGAACGCTTCCACAGGCGGCAAATCCACTGCTTCTGACTCGGCTTTCAAAGATGGGAATCTAAAGAGCAGTGGGAACAATAACAACAACAACAACAACAACAATGGAGTCTTCACTCCTTTTGAAGCATTGCCAAGTTTTAAAGAGGTTCCAAACACGGAAAAACAAATCTTGTTCATTAAAAAGTTGAACTTGTGCCGTGTAGTGTTTGATTTCACGGATCCTACAAAGAACATCAAGGAAAAAGAGATTAAGAGGCAGACATTGCTGGAGCTTGTGGACTATGTCACTTCTGCCAATGGAAAATTTAGCGAAGCGGGTATTCAAGAAGTTGTTCGGATGGTCTCTACTAACATATTTAGAACCCTCAATCCTCAGCCACGTGAAAATAAAGTTATCGATGCCTTAGACCTGGAGGAGGAAGAACCTTCCATGGACCTTGCTTGGCCTCATTTGCAGCTTGTGTATGAGCTTTTCTTGAGATTTGTTGCTTCGCCTGAAACTGACACCAAGTTGGCTAAGAGACATATAGACCAATCCTTTGTCCTACGGTTACTGGATTTATTTGATTCCGAGGATCCTAGAGAAAGAGATTGTCTGAAAACCATTCTCCATCGGATCTATGGTAAATTTATGGTTCACCGACCATTCATTAGGAAATCCATTAACAACATCTTCTATCGATTTGTTTTCGAGACAGAGAAACATAACGGGATTGCTGAGTTTCTAGAAATCCTGGGGAGTATCATCAACGGATTTGCTCTTCCCTTGAAAGAAGAGCACAAAGTGTTTCTAGTTCGAGTCTTGATACCTCTCCACAAACCGAAATGCTTGCAAATGTATCATCAACAACTGTCTTATTGTATTACACAGTTTGTGGAAAAGGATTGTAAACTTGCTGATACGGTTATAAGAGGGTTGTTGAAATACTGGCCCGTCACAAATAGTTCCAAAGAAGTCATGTTTCTGAACGAGTTGGAGGAAGTACTCGAAGCAACTCAGCCACCAGAATTCCAACGCTGCATGGTACCACTGTTTCGTCAAATAGCTCGATGTTTGAACAGTCTCCATTTTCAGGTACCTGTATTCTCTATTCTTGAAAAATGCTGTTGGTTGCGCCTCTCATTTGCTAGTCCATATCATATGATAGTCCACAGGACAATGGTTGTTCATTTCACCCAAGTCTAGTAGGTTCAGGATCTAGTGAGTTGAGACTAAAGCTTCAGTTTATTTCGGTCTATTACATGCATTTGTCTGGTTTCTGCAGGTTGCAGAGAGAGCTTTATTCTTATGGAACAACAATCACATCGAGAATCTGATAATGCAGAACCGTAAAGTCATTCTTCCAATAATATTCCCTGCGTTGGAGAGAAACGCACAGAATCATTGGAACCAAGCTGTTCATAGCTTGACATTAAATGTACGAAAGATATTTCATGACCTTGATCCTGAGTTTTTCAAGGAATGCCTTGCTAAGTTCAAAGAAGATGAATCAAAAGTAGCCGAAACCAAAGCAAAACGCGAAGCTACTTGGAAACGTTTGGAAGATCTCGGTGTGCGAAAGACTTCATGAAAGTTAGAACTGTAGAGAAGTGAGAGAGAGCTTCTGTGTTTTCCATTGGAATTGGGATTTTCTTCAGATACTTCCGATATTGTTTCAGAAGAGCATTGGAGAAAAAGGAAACTCAAGATGTAAGATTATTATTCCCGTTTTGATTTCATTTTCTTCCTGTTCCTTGAAGCTTGTCAATGGATTTCTTCTTCTTTTTTGCTACATTGTTCGATCGCTTGAAACTGTCTGATTCAGTCATCTTCTGCAAAAAATTGCAGCTTTAGGGTTTGCCACGCTAAGAATCGGTTTGTTGTTGGTTGTATTAAATATCTTCCTCTTTTTGGACTTTCAGTTGTATAATTTCTCCAAATTCAGGAAAACACAAATTGTCTTTACTAAAAAAAGGAAACACTGTGTTTCAGTTGTAATGTTTTCAAGAATAATGAGTTTATGAAGATGTAACATTCTGTTCTGTTAATGTCTTAAAAGTCATGACTTTACGAAGATGTAACATTCTGTTCTCTGTTCATACGGTGTAAATTTTTCTCTGGTCATACGGTCTTCTCTCAGTCACCATCTTCTCTCTCTAATCTTTATCCATTTCTCTCTCTCTCTAATCTTTATCCATTTCTTTCTCTCTCTCACGATCGATGCCAACGAAGCAATAGCTATGAAAAGCTAAACCGTTCTTCTTCTTCTCTTGGTATTTCGATTGCTTAGACTACTTGGTCAATCGCAAGCTCTACTTTTTATCGAGCC
Organism: Biscutella laevigata subsp. laevigata; assembly: GCA_900406315.1. Lineage (NCBI taxonomy): Eukaryota > Viridiplantae > Streptophyta > Magnoliopsida > Brassicales > Brassicaceae > Biscutella > Biscutella laevigata. Next base: position 3,543 of record OVAU01000690.1, read on the forward strand.
AAGAGACTATCTAGATCTTGCTTTCTGAGTCAAGAAACGATTCAACGCACTTCATTCATGACAAAAAGCTAGTACTTCTTTCTGATGTGTTATGGTTTAGTCTGCTTTCTTCTTTTGCTTTGTCTGGATGATTCATCAAATCGAGATCTAGTAATACGAGATGTTCACAAGAGTTGTTCTTATGCGCGGTGAGATGATTTTAGGAGTAGTTCAATATGTTTCTTCAATCGGATTTTGGGTTTCTGAGATCTGATTTTGGGTTTAAAGTGATGGAAACTTAAGAATCTGATCTGAGTCTACTCGTTGAGAAGAAACTGTTGACTCATAGATCGAAAGCTTGAGAAGATGTTAAAGCAGATACTTGGGAAGCTTCCTAAGAAACCTTCAGCTAAGTTTTGGGATAATGGTGAATCCCAAATTCCAGAAAACAATCAAGGTGATGAGATTTCAAACTCTTTAACTCAAAGATCATCAAATGGAGATTTGGATAGTGTCTCTTTAGAGGTATTACCAAGGTTGAGAGATGTCTCGATCTCAGAGAAGCAAGAACTGTTTCTTAAGAAGCTTAGATTATGTTGTGTAGTGTTTGATTTCGTCGCTGAGCCTCAACAAAACCTGAAGGAGAAAGAGATCAAAAGGCTAACACTTCTTGAAGTTGTTGATTATGTTATCTCTTCAGGTAATGGAAAGTTTCCTGAATCAGTTATTCAAGAAGCTACAAAGATGATTTCTGCGAATCTCTTTAGTAATCCTCATCGACAATGGAAGAACAAAACTTCAGAAGGATTAGAATTGGGAGGAGAAGAAGAAGAAGGATCTTTGAATCCTTCTTGGCCTCATTTGCAGATTGTTTATGAGTTCCTTCTAAGAATCGTTGCATCTCCCAACACAGACGCCAAGATATCCAAGAAATACATTGATCATACGTTTGTTCTCAAGCTATTGGATTTGTTCGACTCTGAAGATCCGAGGGAGAGAGAGTATCTGAAAACTATACTTCATAGGATCTACGGAAGGTTTATGGTTCATCGTCCATTCATCAGGAAAACAATGAACAACATCTTGTATGATTTCATATTTGAGACAGAGAAACACTCAGGAATCGCTGAGTTTCTTGAAGTTTTGGGATCTATCATCAATGGATTCGCTTTACCTCTCAAGGAAGAACACAAGCTCTTCCTTACTAGAGTCCTAGTTCCTCTACACAAACTAAAATGCTTACCGAATTACCATCAACAGCTTTCTTACTGCGTTATACAATTTGTTGAGAAAGATCATAAGCTCGCTGATACTGTTATTAGAGGGTTGTTAAAGTACTGGCCTGTTACTAATAGCTCCAAAGAAATCATGTTCTTGAATGAATTGGAGGAGATATTAGAAGCAACTCAATTACCAGAGTTTGAACGGTGTATGATTCCACTCTCTCGCCAAATTGCCCAATGCTTGAGCAGTTCTCACTTTCAGGTAAAGCTTGTCCTAGAGATTACTAGTTTCACTTAGATTCTTGAATTGAATTGTTCATCTTGTGTGTTCAGGTAGCGGAACGAGCTTTATACTTATGGAACAACGATCATGTAAGTAATTTGGTGAGACAGAACAGTAGAATCATTTTACCGTTAGTGTTTCCTGCTTTGGAGAAAAGTTGTAGTAGCCATTGGAACCAGACTGTGAAGAACTTGACTGAGAATGTTATTAAGGTTTTGTCTGATACAAATCCAGACTTATTCCAAGAATGTTTGCGCAAGTTCCAAGAAGATCAGTTAAAAGCTGAAGATACTAAGAAGACAAATAGAGAAACATGGAGACAGCTAGAAGAGATTGTTGCTTCAAAGGGACACACGTCCATGGCGAAGTAAGAGTTTTGCTTGCAAAAAATCAATCTATGTTTCATTTTCTTGTCTTTACGCCTTAAAGGTATATACATTTACTTGTTTGCTTGCTTCAAGTCTCTGTTTTATTCGATTTAGAAAGATGTTTGTCCTCTTTGAGTTCTTGATTTGTCTGTATACTTCGTTATGTAAACATCTTCGTACGAAATGAATTTTCTATTATCTGAAGTCACTTAGTTTAGGTGAAAGAGATTACTCTAATATTGAAATGATCTCTTGTCCTTTAGTGTACAAAGGATCTATTGGCATTTCCTGCAAGAATCTTATTGGATTTTGTCTATTAAAGTTCTGTTACCATCGGTTTCTTCTTCTAACAAAGAAACCAAAGAAAGCTCTATGCAATGACTCTTGGTCGGTTATTATTCAGAAGGTTTCACCAGATCTCCAGAGACATCATCAAGCCATCATCTCCAACACCAAACCACTTAAAGAACTTCAAACTCTCTCTTTTAGAACAACTTGGTCCAACGATCTTTGGTTCTATGGTTTTCTTCTATTCAGGTAACAACAGAATCAAGCCAGTTGAACAATTGCAGAAGCTGAAGAAGTCATTATCCGAAACTTTAACTCACTTCTACCCTCTAGCTGGACGGCTCAAAGGTAACATTAGCATCGATTGTGATGACTCGGGAGCTGATTTCCTAGAAGTAGAAGTCGATTCACCTCTTTCGAGTCTCTTACAAGAGCCTTGTTCAGACAGCTTTCAACAACTGATTCCTTCATCCGTTGAGGCTAGAACTAAACTGTTTCTTGCTCAAGTAAGTTTCTTTAAATGTGGAGGCATGGCTATAGGAGTTTGCATCTCTCATAAATTCGCTGACGCAACTTCAATCGGTTTATTCATGAAGAGCTGGTCTGCAATATCCTCTCAAGGATCAATCAAAACAATTGGATCTCCAGTTTTCGACATGGGAAAGATCTTCCCACCTGGAAACTTCTCTGAAACTTCCCCTGCACCAGTTGTTGAGCCAGAGATCATGAAGAATCAGACCCTTACAAAAAGACTTGTCTTCGATTATTCAAGTATCCAAACTTTGCAAGCGAAAGCTTCAAGCTATGAAGTGAATCAACCTACAAGAGTCGAAGCTGTTTCAGCTCTTATATGGAAATCTGCAATGAAAGCTACAAGGATAGTTTCAGGAACATCAAAACCATCGATTCTTGCGAATTCTGCAAGTCTACGCTCTCGTGTCTCTCCACCATTCACAAAGAACTCAATTGGTAATCTCGTGAGCTACTTTGCAGCAAAAGCAGGGGAAGGAATCAATCAGACAAAGCTTCAAACTTTGGTTTCCGAGATAAGAAAAGCCAAACAGAGGTTTCGAGATAAGCATATACCAAAGCTCTTAGAAAACCCAAATGCAACAGAGATCATCTGTAACTACCAGAAAGAAGCTGGAGATATGATTGCAAGTGGAGAATTCGATTTCTACATCTTGACGAGTGCTTGTCGGTTCGGTTTGTACGAAATAGATTTCGGTTGGGGAAAACCGGTTTGGGTCGTGTTTCCTATGGTTAGACAGAAGAACATTGTGGCGATTCTTGACACAAAAGAAGCTGGTGGAATCGAAGCTTGGGTGAATCTGAATGAACAAGAGATGAAGATTTTTGAAGAAGATAGAGATTTGCTCGATTTTGCTTCTTTGAATCCTAGTGTAATCCAACCTTTTCTTCATGTTCTCTGATTATAAATCCGGTTTAGTGATCTAAACCATATCTATCTCTTGTATTGGGTTTTGTTTTCAGTTTCCGGTTAATTAACTAGCCGTTGAAAGGCCACTAAAAGGTCCCAAAAACGGCCAAAAAATGGTGATGTAATTAAATAGTCCAAATATAAATTAGTAGTCATTTTAAGCAAATTTGTGATAAACATTTGTCAATTTACTACCATATATAAATATTTTCTTTTAGCAAAATGCCTAAACTTTGAAGTATTTATACTCTTCAATAAATTATTAATTGTAGCACTAAAAATAACTTTTTACCCCAAACATACTTTCATAATTTAATTATCAGTAGGTAAAATATAAGGTTTAGCAATTTAACACAAAATGTTTAATTTTAATTGCTAACTTTGAAAAGAAAACATTCTATAAATTATATATGTTATTTAACTTATTTATAAACATTTTTAATAAATTTTAGTTTTGTGCTTAGCATAGGGAAATACTAGTATAAATAATTTATTTCTTTCCATTCTATAAAACTGTTTCTATATATGACGTAAGCAATTATCGGAAGTGGCCGTTGTGGGAAAATTTAAATCATCGGAGTTACTGGAGAGAGTTTCGATTTCTCAGCGAGAAAAAAAAAAACAGATTTGGGAGCAAAAGAGGGAATTAATTAGGGTTTTGTATATCGAGAAACCAAAACTAATGGGAGAATCTGTCTGTTTTGTGAGATCTTTCTCGCAACCTGCATCGCGTGAAACCAACGAGGTTCGTGCTTAAGATTATGTTTCTCTATGTTCTGATTCTGATTGCTTTGTTCTACTTTTGAGAAGATTTAGGGTTCTATTTGGAAAATGGTCGTAGTATGCTACACGAGACTCAGTTCTGGAAATTTTATTTGCTTATGTTTTTGTATATAATGTTGTTGATGGAATCTGGGTAGAGATTTGAGATTTGGATTTTTTTATCTTTGGTTGCAGGTGGTTCCTCATCGTGTTCTCTCAGAATCAGTGTCGTTTGGTAGATTTGCGTCAGAACCTCTACAATGGGAGAAATGGTCAGCTTTTACTCAGAATCGTTACTTGGAAGAGGTGGAGAGATTTACCAAACCTGGTTCTGTGGCAGAGAAGAAAGCTTTTTTTGAAGCTCACTTCAAGAACCGAGCTGCTGGGAGGACAACACAACCGAAGATCAAAAAAGGAAGTGTTGAAAACGGTGATGAAGTTGTATGTGAAGTAAGGAAAGATAATCTCATTGATTCAGAAATACCACTAGTGGTGAATAATGGTATGGCCATAAGTGAAGTAAGGCTGGAAGAAGTAGAAAATGTTGAGATGGATTATGTTGCTCCATCAGTTTCTGTAATAGATGAAACAACTGATGTTCAAACTGGAGAAGTGGAGGTTACTACTGTAGAGAACTTTAACTCCAAGGCTGTTCCTGAATACGAGGCTCTTGATGAGGTATTATTCATTTACAACCATCAGATTCTTATTTATCACATTGAAAAATATTGTACTGCTTTGTTTTTCTCTCAACGTCCATGGACTTTTCAGGAGAATTCTACTTCTTTGAGCAAAGATAGACCTTCGAGCTCTTCTGGATCAACGACGTGCGGTAGAAGTTCAAAACTGGAGCCCTCCTTCGTTAAAGGACTAGATCTGTCACTTAGGAAACCTAGAAATGAGCGACCTTCGAGTAGTAAGAGGTCAATTAGTGTATCGGAAAACCAAAACAGATCATCTTTTAACCCCTTTCACATGTCAATCAGTTGTGCTCCTTCTGGTAATACGGACAAAAACATTGTCAAGATTCCCAAAATGGCTTCTAGAAGCCCTACCATTGCTAAAGGTGTAGGGAAATCAGACAAAATGGAGAGATCAGGTCGAAGTTCAGTTCATATGTCACTCAACTTTGCTTCCTCTGCTCGTCAAACGACTAAAACAGCCCCAAAAAACCTGCCAAGAAACTCCACTATACAGGAGTCAACTTCAAATGCTAATAGCAGTGTTTTCCCAAATGAAAACAAACCAACGGGAGCTTCAAAAAGCCGCAAGAGACCATTGCCTCAAACAGCCAAAGAAGGGTCAAATGCTGCAAACTGTTCAACCAGTGTAATTTTCCTCCCTAGTTTCGCCATTTCATTGCACATATTCTAGGCATATATTCTGTGACTGACTCTTTACATATATAGCAGGCTTCTGTTTTCAGGTTACCGGAACTTTTTCCTCCCAATAATCGTCTATCAGAAAACAAAAGGTTACTGATTCAGTCATCTTTAATAAACATTCATCGCTTTGCTCTAACTCAACCATATAATAACTTTGGTTTCTTATATACAGGAAAAACATAACTAAAGAGAGTTCAATTCCATGTAGAATACCCAAAAATGTGCAAAGACAGCCTTCTGTCAGGTAAGCGGTTTAAAGACCAACTTCTTAGAGAAACATTTACTATCTTATGTCACTTACTGCAATAGCTTGAGTTGGTTTATCGAATGCATATTGTAAATTCCCTGTTTTATGTGAAAATAACATTGGGTGCTGTTTTTCTAATGCATTTTGCAGCGAGAGTCTTTCAAATCATACCAGAACCAGAGGAAAGTGTTTCACTGTATCTTCACCTTTCAATTTCCGCAGTGATGAAAGGGCAGAAAAGAGGAAAGAGGTAGAATTAAAGAATTAGTTATCTTTCAGACCAGAGGACATAAACAAAAGCATAATCTTATGAAGCAATTTCTCTTTATTGTGTCTGACTGTTAGTTCTTCAAGAAGCTAGAAGAAAAGAACAAGAAAGAGGACGTTGTAAAAGAGCAATCGTCTTGTGGCTTCAAGGTAAAATTCACTTAGTGTCTGAAGAACACAAGTTCCCGCAAGTTGGTGGCTTTCAGGATTGTAACTTACTTTAATTTTGGGCACTGAATTTTATAATCATGTGCAGGAATCACTGATAAGCCTGACTTCACCAAGATTCTGCAGGAATCAAACTCCAGGAAAAGAGAACAAAAAAAAATCTCATCAACCTCCCCATAAAGTTGTTTCAGTGAAGACCGTAAACACCAGTAATGCATCAATGGAAAACTACAAACGCTGCAAGATTCATCCCTCTTCAAGAACACAGACAAATAAAACAAGTCAAGAAAATTCATCTCCAAATATCTTGCAGAACTAAGGACAAAACCGATCAATCATCATTCGATTCCTCTTCTTCAACAGAGCTGATAAAGATTCAGCGTTTTCACGTTGAAGATTTCGAAAGTACTGTCCCTTGAGCTTGTTGTACTCATCTAGTTTGTGATATAGTTACTAGCCCTTGAATCAGATCGTATAACACAAGCTATAAGGAGCTTTTGTAGAATTAGATAGAACTCAATCCTACATATAAGTATGTTACTCAAATAGTATTCTAGTCTCAATCTTGTATCCTTTGTTTACATGGAGATTGGGAATACATGACTTTCTTTGTCGTTAGCACATTTGTTCTCTTTCTTGAATTTTAGTAATAGACAAGAACAAAAGCAAGTCTTTTTTAGCACTTTCCTCTTTCAGTCAAACGACCCCGTACTGGAGTCGGAAACACCAAGGGCCTCTCGTTTTATTGTAGTGGTGTGTTATTGTCAGCCATGGCATTAACAGAGCAAAGAGCTATCTTTTACTTCTTTTGAGCCTGTCTCTTCGAAAAGCTTTTTACTGTTTTGATTCAATGGCTTTGCCTTCGTGCTTAAAGACTAGAGTTCCGATGTCTTCGGCTCCTGGATTAAATCTTTCCGGAAGTCTCGTGAATTTGGACAGTTGCTTCGCCGTTCCGACAAATTTAAAGAGTATCCGAAAATGTGCTAAAGTAGGATTCAGAATTCAAGCCGCTTTCAGTTTTCCTCCGGCGTTTCTGACCAGAAACGGTCGAACAGAGAAGATGAAACAGCTCAAACAGAATCTTCTCGATGCCATTGAGCCTCTCGAACGTGGTGCCACAGCCTCGCCTGATGATCTGCTTCAGATTGATCAGGTTCTTTCTCTTTCTTCTGTAGTTGGAACCATTATTAGTCCCTTTTCATAAGTAGAATCAATGAGCTCATAAGAGTTAACCAGAATTGATCATGATGACTGTTAAGAATGTGATTGAGAGATAAAACTCACTGATTTCACATGCACCACTTTGTCTGGACAGTTAGCGCGTAAAGTGGAAGCAGTTAATCCCACCAAGGAGCCTCTGAAATCTGATTTACTCAATGGAAAATGGGAGCTCATTTACACAACCTCTGCTTCAATTTTGCAGACAAATGTTAGAACTCGTAATCTCTGAAACTTCTTGTTGTGAATCTATTTCTTTTATTCATGTTTCTTGGCTTGTTGTGTATTTCAACAGAGACCAAAATTCTTTAGATCAATAACAAACTACCAATCTATCAATACGGATACACTCAAGGCCACAAACATGGAGACTTGGCCTTTTTACAACTCGGTAAAGATTTAAAATGATTCTTGTTTGTACCATTTGCACAAATAGGTTTTGCATTTGCACAGACGTATACATTCTTTTCGTAGGTAATTGCAGACTTGACACCTCTCAATTTAAAGAAGGTCGCAGTGAAATTTCAAGTGTTTAAAATTCTCGGCTTTGTAAGTAATGTTTCTGCTATGGAATGTAATGATTCAGATAGTATACTTGACTGGTTAATGATGATCTGATTGGTGTTTGCTGTGCAGATTCCTGTAAAAGCACCTGATACAGCACGTGGTGAACTGGAGATTACCTATTTGGATGAGGAATTACGGTAAGTAAAAAGTTTGGTTTTATTATGTTTTATGAAGAAACACCCAAAACATTATTCAAGCCTTTGTTTGCAGGTTATCAAGAGGTGATAAAGGAAACTTGTTTATATTGAAGATGATCGATCCAACTTATCGAATTCCTCTATGATCTTTGTCTTTTATGTATACAAACATAAAATCTAATAAGAAACGAAAACAAGTAGAGAGAAAGGGAGAGAGAGAGAGAGAGACGAGCTCTTGTAACATTTTCAACTTGTTCTGATCGACTCTGTAAAAACTCAAAAACTTTGAAGTCTTGTCTCTTTTTTGTTGAAAAGTGTTGGGTTTTTTTTTTCTTTCTAAACGACACCGTAAGAAGCTGGCGTGAGACACAGACCTTTCGTTTCTCAAATTATCTAACGAAATGCGAATCTTTCTTCCTCCTTCCCCAAGGCCGAAACTCTTCCTTTCTTTTTTTTTTTTTTTGGTAACACAGCTCTATGAATCGAAGCAATATACTTGAGAAAAAATTATGATGGGGTTCATTGCTCTGCAATCTTGTAGCAGAGGAGCTTCAACTTCTTTTGTTCATCTCTTTAGTCCAGGTAGGTGAGTTAGATTTCTTACTCCATATGATCGTATTCTGGGTATGCGACAAAGATTTTGATAATTTTTTGTTGAATTGTGTATAATTGATCAGTTGGCTCAAACTCTAAGCTCTATGAAGCTCGAGCAGTAGCAGTCAAGTTTTACACTGTAAGATTCTTAGATTTTGCTTGTTCTTGCTCAAGCCCTAAGCTCTATTCAACAGATGATCTTTTTGTCTGAGTGTTTATTTTCAGGGCTTTAAGTTTGATGTAAGAGCCTCCTCGAGTCGTAAGTCAGTAAAGAAACTCAGAAGAGAGACTCAACAAGGTAAAGACATAACCAGAAGAAATGTTACCGAAGAAGAAGTTTCATCTCTAAGATTTGAAGAAACTCAAGTTGATACTTCAACGGATTTGGTTGATGTTGTTGTTGCTCCCCGAGACAAAGTGCTTCAGGCTTGCACTGTAACTTCCGGTTTAATGGCTGCATTAGGACTGATCATCAGGAAGGTGAAATCCCTATTGTGATTCTACTAACGTTTGCATCCAACTGATCTAGTTTATACTTGTAGGTGTCTCATATTGCTTCCACTGAAGGATTACCAGTTCCAGACTGCTCTACTGACATGCCAAGTAACATCTTTCAAAAGCAGATTGATGTTGTGTAATGATCATTGAGGGAATCAAATTAAGAAATGAACTGGTTTTGATTTGCTTGAACTTTTCTTGCAGTTGGGTTTGAAACTTGGCATCTCGGGTTAATTGCTGGAATCGTTGTGTTGATCTCATCAAGCCGATACTTGCTACTAAAATCTTGGCCAGATTTTGCAGATTCTAGTGAAGCAGCAAACAAACAGGTAAAAGCATTATTCCTAACTACATTCCAACTTTTCTCTTCTCTGAACTCGCTTAGCCACTTCCTTTTCCATTCACTACTTGCAGATTCTTACTTCACTCGAACCTCTAGATTATCTTGTTGTTGCAATGTTGCCGGGAATTAGTGAGGTAACGAATTAACGGTCAGAGACAAACACACATATTGTATATCATAATCCTTGGTTCATTGGTTTGATTGATATGGAGAGAGACTCAGGAAATGCTCTTTCGAGGTGCATTGATACCATTATTGGGTACGAACTGGAAGAGCATTGTGGCGGTTGGACTCATCTTCGGTTTCCTTCATCTCGGGAGCGGAAGAAAGTATTCATTTGCAGTTTGGTAAACCATTTTTGTTTGAACATTTTGGTACACTTTTATGGGAATCTTGATAGTAGATCGCAATCTTGAAATGTTCTTGGATCTTTTTCATGGAATTTTCAGGGCGTCGATTGTTGGTATAGTATATGGCTATGCAGCGTTTCTGTCGTCGAGTCTACTTGTTCCGATGGCTTCACACGCGCTCAACAATTTGGTCGGAGGTCTATTGTGGCGATATAATTCAAAGCTCAAGTCGTTGGAGTGAAAAAAGTAGTCAGTTTTATAAAGTTTACATTTTTAGTGGATATAACAAGAACATCAAAATTGAGGATGTCATCATAGTGGATAACTATGTCAGGAGGACTCGTGAAATTGATAGTAATATTGTATATTTGTATCCTCTCTCTCTTTTTAGTTCTCAACACTTTTAATAATCATGGATAACTTGTTGTACCACTCAAACTTTGTTTTGGATACACACGTTTATATGTACAATACATACATACATTGTGTTATACTCCCATTTAATTCTGAAATTCGCTTCCTTTTCTTCATCATCCTTTCAATTTTCGTTCTCTTACGTTCTGATCAGATAACAAAACCAAAGAAAGAAACCCACTTTTGTCTGTTTGTAAATTCAGAGGTTCGATTCTTGTTGATGATGATAAATTGATTCATAATTTTCCAGAGATTTCTGCTCTTTTTCTTAACACGTAATCTGGATGATGATCTGTTGATTTTCCTCTGATGATCAAATTGTGGTATTTAACATTTCTAAAATCGATTGATCTTTCTGATGGGTTGTTGTTCAATCAAAATTGATTTCTGGTTTTTGTGTTGATGATCGTCGTGAAGGTCAAAATTTGGGTTTCCTTTTGCAGAGGAGAAGGAGAAGTCCTTTGCGTGTGACTAACTGTGTTATTATAGAATATTCCTTGTTATCATCATTGTTGATTACTACACTTCTCTTCCTAATTTCCTTTTTTCTTTCTTGGCTGATTTGGTTCACAGATTCTTTGTTTCTTCTTGATTAGAAAGAAAACAGGTTCCTACTTTCTGTGTACCTTTGAAGCTATAGTTTGAGAATTATGACTTGGATCCTAACTGGATTCTGTTTTCTCTGTAGATCAAAAGGTTAGAGCTTGTTCAAATATACTCTGCAGGTAAAGATTTGGGGTCATGTTTTGTATTTTCTCATCTTTCAGACAAAACACAACTTGTCTTAATTCGTCTTGATTATTAGATATTATAGATTAAAAATGGATGCTACAACGAGTGGAACTCCGGCTTTACAGTACCCGGACCAACCGGGCTCAACTACTTCTCCTCTTCTGACTTCATTTCAGAGGCAAAAACGTCATTGCTTTGGAGACTCAACTCCTGGAGAGTTTCCCTTATCATCTAACCCTTCCATTGTCCTTCATGTTCTCACAGACTGTAAATTAGATCCTCGTGACCTCGCAAATCTAGAGGCAAGTTAACAGAATTTCTCAACTTCCTATTTCCAAAAAGTCAAGGATTCATGGTTCTGCTGATTGTTGTTGTAGGCAACATGTTCATTCTTTAGCCAGCCAGCAAACTTTGCTCCGGACTGTAATCTATCACTACCTGAGCTCGCGGCTCTCGACATGTGTAATAAAAGGGTGATTTTCAAGCCAATGACTGAAGAAGAACGTCTAGAAATGAAACGTAGATGTGGAGGATCATGGAAGTTAGTCCTTAGGTTTTTGCTGGCTGGTGAAGTGTGTTGTAGAAGGGAGAAATCTCAAGTAATTGCTGGTCCTGGTCATAGTATAGCCGTAACATCAAAAGGCGAAGTTTATACTTTTGGTTATAATAACTCTGGACAGCTTGGACATGGCCATACTGAGGAAGAAACTCGGATTCTACCCATCAGGTTACTTAAATCATCATTGACATCAATCTTTTTGATATATAACTCAAAAAGGCTGGAATGAACTCAAGGAGAGTCTGTGATCATGTTGTGCAGATCATTGCAGGGAATCAGAATCATCCAAGCAGCAGCTGGTGCTGGTAGGACAATGCTAATAAGTGATAATGGAAATGTTTACTCATGCGGAAAAGATTCCTTTGGAGGCCAAGAGACTAAACCAGTTACAACTCCTAAGCTCGTAGGATCTTTAAAGAACATATTTGTTGTGCAAGTGGCTATAGGGAATTACTTCACAGCTGTTCTCTCTCGTGAAGGAATGGTTTATACACTCTCGTGGGGAAACGATGGTAGATTAGGACACCAAACCGAGGCTGCGGATATTGAGCCTCGTCCTTTGTTAGGCCCGCTCGAGAATGTTCCTGTTGTGCAGATTGCTGCTGGTTTTTGCTATCTTCTTGCCTTAGCTTGTCAACCAAATGGCATGTGAGTTTCTTTCTTATACACTTTCTTTCTGTTGAACTATCTGATTTGGATCCTACAAGTTCTGTTAGGTCAGTTTACTCGGTTGGTTGTGGTTTGGGAGGCAAACTTGGTCACGGGTCAAGAACAGATGAGAGATATCCCCGGCTTATTGAGCAGTTTAAGCTACTGAATCTGCAACCTAGAGTGGTTGCAGCAGGTGCTTGGCATGCTGCGGTGGTTGGTCAGGACGGAAAAGTGTGCACTTGGGGCTGGGGAAGATATGGTTGCTTAGGACACGGTGACGAAGAGTGTGAATCAGTTCCTAAGGTTGTTAAAGGTCTAAGCCATGTCAATGCAGTTCATGTTGCAACAGGAGATTACACTACTTTTGTTGTCTCGGACAATGGTGATGTTTACTCTTTTGGTTGTGGCGAATCCGCTAGTCTCGGTCACCATCCAGCCTTTGATGAACAAGGTAATCGGCAAGCCAATGTGGTGAGTCCAGCGTTAGTGACATCGTTGAAACAAGCCAACGAGCGGATTGTTCAGATTAGTCTAACGAACTCGACGTATTGCAACGCTCATACGTTTGCACTCACGGAAACAGGGAAGCTATTCGCGTTTGGTGCGGGTGATAAGGGTCAGCTTGGAACTGAGCTTGGTAGGAACCAAACAGAAAGGTATGTACCTGAAAAGGTGAGTATCTATCTCAGCTAGAGGTTTAGCAATTTGGTTGGAAGGAGATTAATTGCGTTTGACAGAACGCTACATCAAATGGAAACGCTAAAGTTAAAAATTGCGTTTTGATTTTCTATGTACATAAAGACTTGTATTATAGAAGGAACTTGTCTTTATCATTTGATTGTATAGGGTTTTATGTCAATCTAACTGTTCATGGTGTAAGTTTTTAGGTCAAGTTCGTTAATATTATTTCTCTAATATTTTCATTAAATCCATTTATTTTCAGAATCAATTTTCTCATTTTCATTTGCTCATTTTCATTTAATCACTAAAAATTAACAAAATGCTAAACCTGATAACAAGCTCGTTAAACAATCTCACTATAGAAATTAATATTTCTTCATTTTCTAAGCGTCTAGTCCAAATATGAAAAGTCTAATTAAAATTAGTGTAGTAGAGTAAAACGTTTTATAAATTAATAGTTTTGGGTCTAACATATTTTATTAACTTAAAAAGGTATTACTTTATACAGTGCTTAATTAGATTAAAAACATATTTGAGACAATTCATTTTATATTAATTTATCAAAATATTGATTTATAGAAATGATATTGTATAACTATTTGCTATTGTTAGTTTTTACAATCAAGGGACGAAATATTTGACAACCTTATTTTTTAAGTATAAGCTTAAATTATTTTGTTTCTGTTTGCTATATTTAAATATGATTAAGACAAAAAATAGAAAAAACTTAAATTAGGTATAGAAGATATAGGTAAAAATGTTTCGAGGGCCTTTAAACTTTTCTGGAATACCTTAATTTTCGTAGTTTATTTGTACATTGATCAAACACTATATAAACACAAGCATTCCTTCGCAATTGAAAGAAAAGTAACAAATAAATAAAAGAAGACCCATAAAAACATTTTTAAAAAAGTTTTTTGGGGGATTATTAATTGTAATTAACATAATGGCGCGTCTTCACCTAACTCTCCTCCTCCTTTTCATCTCCATATCTCTAGTGATCGCATCAAACGATAAAATGCCGTCGAGCACAACCGCAGGTCCAACAACAAGCACTCCAGCTGGAACAGAGGGTCCTCCAAATCTTCCAAATGACGATAATGCCATTGGAACAACTGATGATGATGCACCTGCTACTCCAGGTGCTGCTTCTCCAGGTGCTGCTCCTGGAGATGATGATGTTGCAGTTGCTGGACCTATTGGAAGTGATTCTTCCTATGCTAATTATCCGCCGCCTCAAAAAACTGCCGAAAGTGGTGCGAGTACTATCATAGTTTTCGGCTTTGTTAATGTTGTTGCTGCAACGTTTGGATCATTCTTCTTTTTCTGAGTTGTGATCGGTGTATTATATATATATAAAAAAACATGATGATATTTTATAAATATATGTAATATTTTCTTGTAGATGTATATAAATATACACTTTGTTAATCCCTTTTTCGATTATATCGATGAAATTGGGGACTATACAAAAAGATTTGTTAAATATATTTGTTTGGCTATGTAAAAATTATTACAATTCATCTTTTAAAATCTTTCCATTTTAAAAAGTTTTTTTTTTTAGTCATTGTGGGTCGTAAAGGGGACCCACTTCCTTTTACAAACCACACAAAGGGAGTTGACACGGGTCGAACCCGAAATGTGTCAGACTGCTATTCTATACACTACTGCTATAGCTAAAGGCACCCGACAAATTAAAGTTTTCTTTCAATTTAAAATTAAAGTTAGCAATAATTCATAATTTGCATTTTTTTTTTATAACCACTGATCATATATTGAAATGGAGTGTGTACGATATACAAAGTCAGAATGAAAGCAGGAA
>OVAU01000691.1:215-18517 GCA_900406315.1 Biscutella laevigata subsp. laevigata
AAAAATCGTGATTCTGTGATTTTTGGCGGGAACAATATGATCCCCGTTTTTGGCGGGAAAATCGTGATTCCGTGATTTTTGGCGGGAAAAAACATAATCTCCGATTTTTGCGGGAAAAATCGTGATTCTGTGATTTTTGGCGGGAAAAATCGTGATTCCGTGATTTTTGGCAGGAAAAAACATAATCTCCGATTTTTGCGGGAAAAATCGTGATTCTGTGATTTTTGGCGGGAAAAATCGTGATTCCGTGATTTTTGGCAGGAAAAAACATAATCTCCGATTTTTGAGGGAAAAAATCGTGATTCTGTGATTTTTGGCGGGAAAAATCGTGATTCCGTGATTTTTGGCGGAAAAAATAGTGATTCTGTGATTTTTGGTGGGAAAAACATAATCCCCAATTTTTGCGGGAAAAATCGTGATCGAAATGGGTTAATTAATCAAATTAATTAGGAAGATATTATCAAAAGTAAAAAAATTACATATAAATCAAATGGGTCTAATTGAGTTTAATTGGGTGTAATTGGGTATGAAGAATTTAAATGGGTCTAAATGGATACCCTGATAGACCCCAAAACTTAAATGGGTCTAAATGGATATGGTATTTAAATAGAGTGGGTCTAAATGGGGTGGGCCTAAATGGGGTGGGAGTACCTATTTAGACATCTCTAGTCGTAATTAACAAGAAGAACTAACACCAAAAATTTACCAACTTTATGTATGAGTATATGGCCTACCGCCTTAAATAAGTATGACCAATTTTTTGTATTTGGAAAATCTATTGATATTCAAAACTATAATCTGGTCACGTCTGGACTGGGCCCGGGTGGGCTGGTTTTCATATATATAATCAACGTCAAGGAGAATGGACGGGTCAATACTTGACCCGATCTGGTCGGATCGATTAAGAAAACCGGAAACGAAGGATAAAGCAGTTAATGATTGGTTACAAAAAAACTCAAAAAGTCCTAAATCACTGATAAGCCCTAGTGAAAGAGGAGAATCCTATGAGACCATTTCTTCAGAGATTTCCCAGTTTATTGGCTCGGCCTTTCATCCACTCACCCGCTAATTTCCGCCACTCAAACACCAGCCGTTGTGTTGTTCCTCTGGTTCACCGAGCTATTTCCCGCTTCGTCTTGTTCTCTTCTGAATCCCACACGACGCCTACTTCTGAAAGCGACGAAGTTGTTTCTAAAGAAGGTGACATTTCTGGAAAATCTCTTTTTCTTTGTATAAACTAGAGAAAACGGTTAGATTTGTGTATCATTTATAACGATTTTGGAGTAAAATAGAGGTCGAGAGAGTTAGCTGACTTGTGAGAATCATTCATGATGTGGTCGCATACATACGCCTGTAAAGACTATAGTTTGTTCATATTCCTCTGAAGCCTTTTTCCCATTTGGTTTTCCAGAGCTGAAAATGAGAATTCAAAGCTTTTTGGATGATGAAGATGAAGGTTCATTACCGGATTTATTCGAGGCAATGATGAATAGAAAATTATCGGGGAAGCACGATCAGAGTGATGATGAGGTGATGGAGGAGGTGCGCAAGTATCCAGTTAATGATGCACTTAAGGTCAATGACACTGATTCTGATATAGAAAACGATGACCTGAGAGATGGCAATTCGTCTGATTCAGATATCGAGAGTGATAACCTCAGAGTTGGTGATTCGTCTGATTCCGACTTTGACTTTGATGGCCTGAAAAATGTTGACTTGTCTGGTCCTGGTATCAAGGTTAATGGCCTGAAAGCTGATCACTTGTCTGGTTCTGACTCTGAAAGTGATTAACACTGGTAAGGCAGTGCTTGATCTGTGTCTTCCAGTTTCTTGTTACAGACTATTTGTTCTTTAAGCATGTAATTTCTTGCTTATTGGCTTGTCTCTGATGTCATTCTTCGCCCAAGATCTCTCTTGGTGTGATACAAGTTTTTTTAATTCTATCTACTAGTACAAAATTTATAAACTTCGGTGGCTGATACCTTAGGCAAAATATGGATCTAACAATTGTGAATTTTTTGAGTAAACACAATATCTATTTTATCTAATCTTTATTTTTCTTTCATGGCCTAATATGTGTTTAAACATGGGGATGAATGCACTCTGATTGGTCTTGGTCCTGGGTTACAGACTTGCAATACTTTGAAGATTTTGAAAGGAAGCAACTGCATGGTGATTGGAAGTAGTACAGCTTTTGGTGAAAGTTGGTTGTATATTCTGACTTCTGAAGATAATCAGAAATTATTGGCATATTTTGTGCTTTCTTTGTGTAGTACACCACATCTTACAATACACATTTTAATGGTTTTGTTCTAGTGTTTGTCGTCAAGGAATCAACTTTTCATGTTCAAGAATCAAGATAATGGCACGAGTCACGACTGGGATCTTTGCTTATGGTCGGTGAAAGTATGGTTTGAGATTATAACCCAAGCTAGCTTTGTTCTGGTAAAGTTGCCCGATATTGATCAATCAGTTAAATCGAACCGGCGGATTTGATATTCTTAACCGATTGATTTCACATGAAACACTTAATTTTTCTCCGAACCGGCCAAATGGAAATAAAACATTCACCTAAAATCTTTAGTGAAACGCCGTCGTTTGTTCAAAGACCCCTAGAATTCTAATCTCTGGCCCATGTTGGCCTTCTCTTCGTCTTCTTCGACTCATTTCTCCGAATTCGTCTCGGCTTTGTTCGTTTCTCTCAGACTCGACGCCGTTCGTTGTATCCGTCGTTTAATCGGTGTATGCTTCTCTTTTTTATTTTTCTTACTTCAAAACAATTTTAGGATCTGATTAATCTCTATACTCTTCTGTTTCCACTGTATGTTTTCAAGTAAAAAAACGAAATTGTGGAATTTACTTTGATTGTCTCTCTGGATAATTTTGGTCAGAGTGTTAATGGATCAAGAAGCAGCTCAAACTGCAAGAGAGTCGCTGGAGCTTGTGTTTCGCATGTCAAACATCTTGGAGACTGGGCTCGATCGACATACCTTATCCGTTCTCATAGCTCTTTGCGATCTTGGTCTTAACCCTGAAGCTCTCGCTACTGTCGTCAAGGAGCTTCGGAGAGATTCTTCTGCTTAAGATAATCAAATGTTTCGAGATTAGTATTTGAGAGCAGCCATGAATTTCTTTTATCCTTGAGCTTCGATTTCATTCTTCTCTTGATGTCTAGAGAAAGAGTACTCATTGAGGTAAAATGTTCTTAATTTGGTTCCATCTTTTTATTCATTCTCATGCTTCTTTACTGCTTTTTCTTCTTCTTACATAAATACCATTCGATCAAGCTTTAGAATCGTTAAGATCTCACAATGAATCTTCGCTTCAAACATCGAATTTCGCCAATAGTGAAAGATCACACAGATACTCCCAAACAAAAGTGAATTCACTGTGATCAGCTTTAGAAGCGATCCACATTCGAGGAAGAAACCCACAAGGGGCTACTCATCATCTTCACTCAACTTTTCTTATATTCTTGATCTCTCTTAGGAGTCACCACTAGTACATAGTGATAGAATATACATTAGTATATTCTTCGTTTGTACATATCTTTTGAATATATTGTATTTACTTAGTCCAATTCTCTCCGTCTATTCAGGAGATATACGTTGTAATTAGTTTATTTAAACTAATGTGAATACAAACGGGATTTCATAAACACTTTTATGGTATCAGAGCTACTTCGATCCCTCTGATCTCTTGCTCTTCTTACGCTTCCGATAATTCTTTCTCTTCTCTCTCTCTCTCTCTTTTCTTCTTCTTGTCGCCATCTTCTTTTGAATTCTTCTTCTCTATTTCCATGGCTGCCAATGATAACGTTGAGCGTGCGTTTGGAGTCACTGGCTCTAAACAAATTATCCCAATCACGTTAGACCTTGATGCACACAACTATGGAAAGTGGAAAACTCTATTTTCAAACTACTGCAGAGCATACGATTGTCTTGCTCACATCGATGGCACTCCTCCCCCTGAAGGTGATGATCTAGCTCGATGGTCCCAAAAGGACTCTCTTGTCATGAGTTGGATCTTCAACACC
Organism: Biscutella laevigata subsp. laevigata; assembly: GCA_900406315.1. Taxonomy (NCBI): domain Eukaryota; kingdom Viridiplantae; phylum Streptophyta; class Magnoliopsida; order Brassicales; family Brassicaceae; genus Biscutella; species Biscutella laevigata. The sequence continues at coordinate 4,252 of OVAU01000691.1, forward strand.
ATCAGCAATCCTGTTCTCGACATTGCACTCAAACCAGACTCAATAGCTCGCGAGACGTATCTCCGCATTCAAGCACACTTCCAGACAAACAAGGCTGCAAGGGTGATGCGTCTAGACAACGAACTCCGATCAATCAAGATGGGTGATCTCTCTGTCACCGCGTATGGTCAAAAGATCAAACGCTTAGCTGATCTGCTCTCAAACCTTGGCACAGAGATAGAAGACAGTGCTTTGGTTGGATATATGCTCAACGGGTTAACAGCCAAATTTGCAAGCATAAGGACGCTGATAGCTCATCGTGAAACTTTCCCATCTTTCGAAGTTGCACGGAACATGCTGGAACTGGAGGAAGAGTTGCTTGGTCGTGAAGATCCCCCGCCTGCAGCATCACACGCCGATCACTCTTCTTTTAAAGCCGCCTTAGCTGTCTCTGAACCAAGTGTGAACCAACCCCCAAATCGACAGCAAACGCAACACCAAAACCAGCAGCGGAACACACAGCATCATCAACAACGTCCACAGCAACAACAATGGCGTCAAACTGCAAGGATGAATACTGGAGGCTGGAAAAAGTTCAACAAAGGAAGAGGATGGGTCAATCAAAACATCAGACCTGAGCAGAATCAATACAATCCTCATTGGCAAGTACCAGTATCATCCAAATCAAATCCGTGGACCACAAGCTCATTACCAGCCGATTTCATACCACTATGCTCCGCCATGTCCACTACAGCAACACGGTATGATCATGCAAGCACCATCTCCAACTCCGGATCAACAATATCAGTATGCTCCAATGGAAGCATATCAGACAAGCACGTTACCTGACCCTTCCGGAGTGCAATGGATAATGGACTCAGGAGCGACAACTCATGTAACCAACAATCCAGGTATCCTCACTTCTAGTATTAAGGATTCATCTAATAATCAGCTCATAGTCGGAAACGGTTCCAAAATTCCAATTACCAAAACCGGCAACTCCCTAATTCCCACACAAAATCGACCCTTAGCCTTAAACAGAATCCTAGTGGCTCCTCAAATTGTTAAGAACTTGATATCGGTCAGGAAATTTACTTGTGATAATTGGTGTTCAATTGAATTTGACCCATTTGGTTTTTCTGTGAAGGATCTTCAGACACAGAAACCTATACTCCGATGTGACAGCTCGGGTGACCTCTATTCCATTCCGGCATCTCTCAATAAGCCAACTTCTACTGCGCTTCTTGCCTCTTCTCCAGATCTATGGCATAAGCGTCTAGGGCATTTGAATAATTCTACTTTTCGTTCGCTTTGTTCTCAAAAACTTATTGATTCAAATAAAGAAAAGCTTTCTTCTTCATGTGATATTTGTCGAATCTCTAAACACATCAAACTCCCCTTTCAAACGTCTCATTCACGAACCCATAAACCTTTCGAAATAATTCATTCAGACTTGTGGACTTCTCCAGTAACAAGCATTAGTGGAATAAAATACTATGCTCTGTTTTTGGATCACCACACACATTATTTATGGGTTTATCCTCTTAGAAAAAAAAATGACGTTTTCTCAAAATTTCTTCATCTCTCGGCAATGATCCAACGCCAATTCAACACAAATATTCAAGCTTTTCAATGTGACAATGGCGGGGAATTTAACAACTTTCAGTTCATTGATCATTTTGATAAGAACGGAATCAAAGTTAGATTCTCTTGCCCGCATACTTCCCAACAAAATGGAAAGTCTGAACGCATGATAAGAACTATCAACAATGCTGTTCGGGCTCTTCTTAGTCAAGCAAAGTTATCGCCTGTCTATTGGGTTGAAGCGCTCAATGTCGCTGTCCATTTGATCAATATTTTACCATCTTCTGCGATCAAAAATCAAATCCTTCATGCCCTTTTATTCAACAAAATTCCCTCGTATGATCACCTAAGAGTGTTTGGCTGTCTCTGTTTTCCGAGCCTGAATCACGACAATCTGAATAAATTGGCTCCAAGATATACTCCGTGCCTCTTTCTTGGTTACCCGGAACAACATCGGGGTTATAGATGCCTTGATTTAAAAACAAACAAAATCATCATCTCTCGGCATGTCTACTTTGATGAAGACACCTTCCCTAAAGCGGAAAAACACACGGATAATTTTGCTACGTATCAGTTTCTAGAAACTATTGAGGAGCCCTCCGAACTATTTAAAAAAATCTTGACTGCCCCATTCCCAAGCACAACACCTTGTGCGCCACCTACTTCTACCTCTCCGGCTAATCAAACCCAATCGTCCCCTACACCGGCTTTGCCGACTCCTCTTTTACAACTCCCCGAACCAGCAGCAGCTTCCTCACCAACTCAAGCAGCTCCTGCTCCAATTGCAGCACCTGCTGCTCGCCACAACATGACCACAAGACTGCGAGATGGTATCAAAAAACCACGCAACCTTTTTACACTCTTAACCGACTCGAAAAAGCCAGTTAAATCCCCACTGCCCCGCGGTCATAACCAAGCCTTACGAGACCAAAACTGGAACCCGGCTATGCATGCTGAAATAGATGCAATGCTTAAGACTAGAAGTTGGGAATTGGTTCCTAGACCGGCTAATACGAATATTGTTCGGTCTATGTGGTTATATCGTCATAAAAACGATGCTAATGGTTTTCTAACACGCCATAAGGCGAGATTGGTTGCTAATGGCAAATCGCAGGAAGAGGGGGTTGATTTCACAGAGACGTTTAGCCCTGTCGTCAAACCGGCAACAATCTGTACTATCCTCAGCATCGGCGTTGCTCATAACTGGCCTATCCATCAACTAGACGTCCAAAATGCTTTCCTACACGGCGACTTGGAAGAGTTAGTCTATATGCATCAGCCGCCCGATTTCGTTGATCAGGATCATCCGGACTACGTCTGCAAGCTCAATAAAGCGGTCTACGGGCTAAAGCAAGCGCCCCGTGCGTGGAACGCAAGATTTGCCCGGTACCTTACAAGTATCGGATTTGTAACCAGCAAAGCCGATGCTTCTCTATTTATCTATAAGCATGCTAAAGACGTTGCATACCTCCTCCTGTATGTAGACGACATTGTGCTAACTGCGTCGACGGACAGGCTCTTGAATAGCATCATTTCATCGTTGAAATCGGAATTCCCGATGACTGATCTTGGCCGATTGTCTCACTTTCTTGGGATAAAGGCCGAAGATAAGCAAGGCGGACTATTCCTCAGTCAATCCACATATGCAAAGGAGATCTTAGAAAAGGCGCATATGCAAGATTGCAAACCACTGGCAACACCAGTCGATGTGAAACAGAAATTGTCAGGTGAAGGCGGCGAGAAACTTCCAAACCCAACGGAATATAGAAGCCTCGCTGGGGCTTTACAGTATCTGACATTTACAAGACCCAACATCACGTATGCCGTTCACCAAATCTGTCTCTTTATGCATGACCCACGCGACCACCATCTCCTTTCTCTTAAACGCATACTAAGGTACATAAAAGGGACACTTACACATGGCTTACTTCTCCAACAAGGCAAGCTCGATACCCTAACCGTTTACACGGACGCCGATTGGGCGGGCTGCCCGGATACTCGTCGTTCAACATCCGGCTATTGTGTGTTCTACGGAGATAATCTCATATCATGGTCTGCGAAGCGGCAACCAACGATCTCCCGTTCGAGTTCCGAGGCCGAATACAAAGGCGTTGCAAATGCCGTAGCGGAACTAACGTGGCTCAGGAACTTGATACTCGAACTCGGCATAAGTCTCAATAAGGCATCAGTTGTGTATTGTGACAACATTGGTTCTGTCTATCTAGCAAGCAACCCGGTCAAGCATCAACGAACAAAACATGTCGAGCTCGACATACACTTCGTACGAGAGAAGGTCGCTATAGGTGAAATCAAGGTCGTCCACGTTCCCACCTCTCTCCAGTACGCAAACATCTTCACCAAAGGCCTCCCGACAACGGTTTTCGAACAATTTCGTTCCAGTTTAACCGTTCATCCAAATGACGCTTCAACTGCGGGAGGGTGATAGAATATACATTAGTATATTCTTCGTTTGTACATATCTTTTGAATATATTGTATTTACTTAGTCCAATTCTCTCCATCTGTTCAGGAGATATACGTTGTAATTAGCTTATTTAAACTAATGTGAATACAAACCCTAGTCAAGGATTTCATAAACACTTTTACATAGATCCCATATTTTATAAAATCTTGAATGGGTTATAATCAAATAACCAAAATACAGAGAGTAAACAAAGTGAATTACATATACTATATTCACTTTTCAAAAACATTAAAAAGGTAAAAATTGGATAACTGTTAATGGTAAAAATCAGCAAGATCACGTTTTCACCTTTTGAAATCATAATCAAATGATATGCCATTCAACAAGAAGTAGTACTCTAAAATTCACACATATATATATGTACAATGAAGTGGTAGATTAGCTCCTTGTTTAGAAAGAGTCGAACCCCTTTGAAGGCACATGAGGCCTATGTATTGGACCATAACTAACGTAGATGAGGATTTTAGAAATGGTTTGTGTGATCTTGGGACGAAGATCCGGTTATGTTGAAACAAATACCGAATTCTCCAGGAGTTGTTGTATATCCTTCATTTACTAGCTCCAAATGGTTCATATATATCTCTGCAACAAATCCGTTTTGTTGACTCAAACTGTTATTGTTCACAATGTTGTGGTAATGATTGGCACCATATTGTTGCTCCAAGGTTTCACCTTGTGTCAAAAGAGCAGGCTCGTTTGTTGTTCTTTCAGCCACTTCTAACAAGTTCCAGTTTAAGTAAGCTTGTCGAACTAAATCCTTAACACAGATCTGCAACAAAATATTGTCATAAGCATATGACTAAAATTCTAGATAGAAAATTCTAGATAATTATTTAAACAATTACCTGATTTAGTGCTTCACGACTAGACAAAACATGACCATCAATAATTGCTTTCACAACTTCACATATCGGATTCAAAATCACGATACAATTTTGTCCTTTAGACAAATATAACTTGTCTCCTAGAACACACTCTCTAGCATGTTTCAATGTCACTTCCCACATTTTATCAGACATTCCAGGGCCCATTATCTGTAAATAAACAAACTCTTATTAACTAAATTAACTAAGAGAAATTAAATTAAATAATAATTTTACCTGACGAAGTTTATCGAGGTCAACGACTGATAACTTCAAAAAGTCTTGAACAGTGTTGATCTTTCGAGAAGAGAGCTTCTTATGAAAGGCCCCATCTTTGCCTATCTTCTCTAGCCGCCACACTTCGTCTTCTAAGTTTGGTGGGTGATGTTTCTTGTACACTTCACCAACCACAAGTTGTACAAATACAAATATTATTTATACAAAGTAAATTCAAATTGTATTTTTTTGTTTGTTTATATATGTATTATATATATAATGATGCATGTGTTAGACTAATATAAAGACAAAAGAGTTACTATTAACATTTAGCAAGTAAAGAAAAGGAACTTACATTCTCCACGATGATCTCTAACAACGAATGCTTCAGTCAACGCTTCGCAAACCGCGAAACCTTGACTGCTACTCCCTTTGGCAACTTTCACACCGATTCTAAACTTACGGCTACGAATCCAGCTCGAATTATCTGTGAACTCAATCTCTCCAACCGTTGCAACGCCGTTTCTCACCGTCACAGTTACTTCTCCGGCAAGTAACGGCCGTTTCCCATCTCTTTCTTTGACGATATTACGCTCAAACTCATCACTAGTCCATTTATCACCCAAAGGAAAATCTCCGTGAAGAGCAACGATATCTAGTCTGATCGGACGGTCGAGATTCACCGGAACGGTATTGTTTGAAGCATCAACAAGAATGATCTCGAGTGGATTGTTGTCCACGTCACTGATTTTACTACCGGTGAAGATTGGCTGCAGTAGTTTCTTACCGAACATAAGTTTTAGTGCCGGAGTAGGATTCTCTAGAGCTTCGACACGAAACGACGATGAGCGAGAGAATGATCTGAGTCTTTTAAATTTGTTTATCCCATTATCCACTTCTTCACTTACCTGTTCACATCACCAACACGAATAGAGTTATAATTAACCTGTTTTATTACTATCTATGAATGTATAAAATATATGACAAAATTTTAAAGGGTATATAAGATTGTGTGGTACAAATCTCAAACACCAATTTTGTGAAACATAATTATGAACAAAATATTTGTAAAATGGAGGCAGTATTAAATATGTAGGCCTAGCATACGTGTGGATATATTTATGTGTGTGGACCTTCTTTTGTCCTTTCGAGATATACTTGTTAGGTTAGAGAGTTCTTGTTATTAATTAATACTCATACTCAAAGTATTTGTAAGTGACAGATTACTATATTCATGAAGTTTTTTTTTTGATAACTTATATTCATGAAGTTATGATATGTTAATAATGTATGTATCATCAATAAATAAATAATAATAATGTATGGAATAGGATCGAATCTTTCTTATATAATCAAGTCCCAACTCGCATATCAGATGTGTTAAACTTATGTATATTTATGAAGATATAATTTGTCAAGGCATATGTAGATGCATATATACAATACTTGCACTTATGTTTTTGTAAAACGTCTTATGTTAAAGTTATGTATATTTATCAAATTTTCTCCCTCTATATATATAATATATATATATATATATATATATATGTGTGTGTGAAGTAACTAGTGATGAATTTTTAGAGTAGAGATATGCATCTGAATGCACAAATATTATAGCTCTAATTAAACATATATACAATATAGTCATAAAACAAGTAAATATAAGTAACACAAGAAGGTGGAATTAATGAGAGTATACTTACAACTTTCCTTAGAAAAGGCTCTAGGGCTGAAGAAAAGCTCTTCAAGGAATTATCTGTAATCAATGTCCCAAGTACACTGAAATTGGCCGTAAACAAAAGTTTATCAGTGAAATAAAACCAAATAATAACAAAATTAGGAGTACAGAAATATCTAAATAAGATATTAATCTCTTCATGACAAGAGAGAAAGGGAGAGAGGTAGACAATATACATAAAATAAAGGAATACATATTAAAAGGGTTGAACAAAGAACATGTTCGAACAAAACTTAAGGTTTTAGAAATTTATTAGATAGAATTTATAATCAGAAACACAATAGATCAAGATCAGACAAGTTCTGAGAAAAATTACGAGGAAAGGGAAGGTATTCGTTTCTCTGTGTTATTTTCTTGATCGAATTCAAGATCTTGATATGATCTCTTCCCCGCCATGGAATTAGTTTGGTGAGTTAAGAGCGAGAGAGATTGGAGAAAGAGAGAGAGCTTATATATAGATCAAGTCTTAGGTTTTTATTCTCCTTATCTGATTTAATATGATCTAAAGGGGAAATGAAGATATATATATATATATATGGTTTGGTTTTAGTCTCTTTTTTTTATTCTTTATTAATAAATAAAGAAAGTTCAAAGAACGACATGGGAAACAACCTGGAAACATGCTTAGAAGTCTTACGAGAAATTTTGTTTTTATGACGTCATAAATAGAGAGACTTTTGACGTCAACCCTTACAGAGAAAGAGTCATTTCTCAACAAGTGGACGACTCTGATCTTCTCTTACGCTTGCTTTTGTAGATCTAACGGTTAAAAATAAACTTAATCCACTTGTTTGTTCATTTCTTGTGGAGAGAAGAAGATCAACTACGAGTGAGTTGTATCATAGATCGCATCTGGTCGGTCCCGTTCTTCCAAGAATTTTTGTTCTCTTCTTCACCTTTTAATATTAAAATATACTTATTTTGTTATAAAATATATACTTATTTTATGATAAATGCATACGTATTTTATGTTACATGAATTATCTATTAAATTTTTTTTTTCCCCTATCTTAGGATTTTTTTAAGAAACCAGAGAAAAAAAGACAGGTTTAGATTTTTATTTGTTTATTTTTCTTTTGTCAAAAATGCAAAGTTTGTAAATTGTAATAATCAGAAATTGTTAATTTTGGTGGTCTCGGCCGACAAATATGTTACGTATAGCAACAACCCCTTATATATAAAACTAATTTCGCCGAACTATCTTTTCTAACTTTTTATGACAAAGAACGTTTTGGGTAGAAAAAAACAAGAAATATTATTTATCATAAATAGAATATCAAGAATTTAACGTTATTGTTTTCTAAAAAATCCTAATAGCTTAAAACTAATAATTTGCTACGGATTGATCCACTTAAAAGTATAACTCAGAATCCAAAATATAAATATTAAAAAATTTGAATAGTTAATGTAATCGATTATATTATTATACAATACAAAACGTAATAGTATAAATTATATAATATTTACATAATTCTAGATTTAAAATATCATATTTATAATATATCACAGATCTTAAATTAATATATCAAAATACCAACTCAAAATATTATAATTAAAATTTAAAAACAAATCACGCAGATATAATCCTAATCGTTTTTTATAATAGAATGTTTTCTTCAAACAATATTAGTGATATCCAAGTTCTTATGGATTCATTAGTATATAATGGGTCAAGTGAACACTTTCCAAGAAGATTCGTTGAATTGATCTGTTCATCTTCGGTAATTTCTTGTCGGGTGGGTTTCAAATCTTAATCCTCCTCTTAAAACTTGTCCATCTTTGAGCTCTCAAATCGACCATTTTTAGTCTCTATCAAAAATATTGTTTTTAGTTATTTTTACTTTTTGTTCGAACTTCAAAATAATTTTGGAAGCGTTATGTAATGATTTGCCTTTATGAAAAAAATTGTGGTTTTGTAATATAGTCTTTGTCACGATGTTATTGTTATCTTACAGATTATAGAATAAAGACACTATATTGATATAATCTTTTTTTTTGGTATTATCCATGAGAGTTTCAGGTCTTTGGTCCATAATTTCCCTTGGGTTCCGAAGCCAACTTTTGATAATACTTCGTTAAAGGCGTAAATCATTCATCCCTCCGTGATTCGAATTCAGATGGCGGTGGTGACAAATTGCACACTCCATTTACCACTAGGCCAACGTCACTTTGGTTATATTGATATAATTTTGATTGCTACAAATATTTGTGGTGAATTTTTAAGGAATTAGGTTTTTAAATTTTTTTGTGCGTTTTCATACTAATATAAAATTAATTAAGTATGATTTTAGTATACTATTATATAATTTTGTTAGAAAATTCAAAACAAAATTAAATAATAAGTGGACGTTAAAACATCCTGAAAGAGTCGTGGTACAAATAAATATAGGACTGGCTTTTTTTCTGGGAAGCCACCTTTCCCTTTGTAATCTCTGAATCTCTTTTTAGTTTTTACTATTGACTAAGCCACATTCTTTTTTTATATATCTAGACTCTAATTTTTTATATATACGTATTTGTAGAATCTAAAACATGATAGATCTTCTTAGTAGTTCCATGTATTAGATTCCACAATCACATAGGTTTATCTTCATGTAAACATTCGTCCACAAAAATAGATTATCTTCATGTAAACACTCGTCTAAATTTCTTAACATTATTAAAGACTTTTAAAACTAAACAAAACGACCGCGTAGGGGACAAAATTGCCGCGTCCTGAAATAACGCATACACTTATAAGCTTGCATTAATACATAATCTACCTATGTATTATTTTTGGCTGAATGAGATAAGAATACATAAATGGTTTATTATTTAGGAGAAAGTGATATAATTAATTGGTTCATAGAGGTTTTAAAGCAATCAAAATGTATAGTTTAATGGTTTATGTTAATGTGATCATTGTATTACCATTCGAGATTGAATCCTTCATATTACATGTTTTGTTAATAAAAAATAAAGTTCACCAATACGATTGTAAAATCGTAAAATTCTAGTAGGATCAGGCAAAAGACGAGGTCTACATTGTTGTAGTCGAAAGACAAGGGGGACTGAGTTTTCAGAATTTAGAAGATTTTAATAAAATCATGCTAGTGAAATAAATTAATAGAAAATACATATACTTTATTTGTGAGGATTTTTCGAAGCATATTTTACCGGGACACATATTATGTAGAACTGTTACGTAGCTATAATATTATTATTCACCAAGAAACATATTTTATCGAAATATAAATTCTAGAATTTTATAAAACAATTCAATTATTTTTAACGTTATCCATAAAATTATCATATTTTTCTAAAGTAAAAAATTATAATGTTATTCATCAAATCAACATATTTTTTTTCAAAATATTAAATTCTATTATCCGGTCGATCAACATAATTTTTCAAAATATAATGTTCTATTTTTTTTAATAAAATTTCTTAGTTTTTCTTGACTATTATCAACCAAATAAACTTAATATTTCACAAAAACTAGAGTGTTTTATAAAAAATCTCTCAGTTTATATGGATTATTATCCACAAGATCAACATTATTTCCCAAAATATTAAATTCTCAGGATTTACAAGATCCGTCAATGTTTGTGAACTATATTATGATCATTCAAATTGACATAATTTTCAAAATAGAAAGTTCTAACATTTTGAAAATCTTTCAATGTCTTCAAAATCTTAATTTGTGAAATTATCCACTAAATCAAAATAATGTCACAAAATAAAAGTCTTAATGTTTTGCGAATTTCTAAATTTTTAGACTATTTTCATCAACTCATCATAATTTTCCAAAATAAAAAATTATGATGTTATACAAAATCTCTCAATTTTGGTGGACCATTATCCATCAAATTAACATAATATTATAAACTAAATTCTAGCATTTTTAAAATTCTCTGATTTTCTATAAATTATTATTCTCCAAATAAATATTATTTCTCTGATATAAAATTTTATAAATTCACATAGTTTTATGGATTACTAGAAAAAAATTCGTTGAATTGAACTGTTCATGTTCAGTAATTTCTTGTCGAGTGGGTTTCAGATCTCACTCCTCCTCTCAAATATCGTCCTTCTTTTAGTTTTCAATCGACCCTTTTTTAGTCTCTATCAAAATATTGTTTTTAGTTATATTCACTCTGTTTTTTGTTTGAACTTGATAAATTGCATGTGGTTTTGTAAAATAGTTTTTGTCACGATGTTATTGTTATTTTACTGAGTACAGGACAAGGACCCTATATTCAATTTGAAAAAAAAAATGGATAAGGTGAATTATTTTTTTAAAAAGTTTTGTGCATTTTATTACTAATTTAACATTTGATTTAAGTATGATTTTAGTATTCTATTATATTATTTTGTAAGAAAATTTAAAACAAAAATAAAAATAGAACTGCCTTGCCTTTGCAATCTCTAAATCTCTTCTTACTATTGACTAAGCCACATTCTTTATTTCTTTATATCTCTAATATATATACGTATTTATAGAATCTAAAACATTATAGTCATATAATCCTACATGTTCGATGTATTAGTTTCCACAATAAAATAGGTTTATCAACATGTAAACATTCGTCTATTTTGACAACATTAGTTAGTACTCTAAAAACAAAACAAAACGGCCGCGTACGAAACAAAACTGCCGCGTGCATATAATATACATACACTTATATAGCTTACATTAATCTATTATTTACGGAATCGCATAACGAACTAATGTTAGGTGAATGAGATTATAATATATCATTTAGGAGAAAGTGATATAATTAATTGAGAGATTAGTTTTTTTTTCCTTATCATGACTAACGGCGAAGAAAGACATTTCTTCTGATAATACAAAACATACATTATATGTTTTGATCTTACAAATCAGTTAAGTAATAAACAAGAAAGAAAGTTTTTGAAGAATTTTTTTGGGTAACTCTATGTATTACAACAGAAAATCATTTAGATAAGAAACATTTATTTTTGGAGGAGGATTTTAAAGAGAACTTTTGTCTGTTTATAACAGAAGTACTAATCAGTACAATGTCACTTCAAAGTATAAGTTAGAAAACGTCTTTATTTATTTATTTATTTTATTTTTTAAATCATAAAATATTATGTGTTGTTCACATTGTTAGTTGTCTTTTGTTTATTTATGAGCAAGTCCTACCAGAAAGCCATTAAATGTAAACACACATGTAAAAGGAAGAGGAAGGACTTGAAGCTGTTTCTTGGTGACAAGTGAGTAATTACGGTCAGTGAGTAACATGAAGACCACTAGCTAGACTATGAACCAGTTCACTCTCTATGTGCAGTTATGTTTGTCGGTTGTGTAGTTTTCTTTTAAGTTAGAGATTTGGAATTTTGTTTTCTTTTGCCAAAAACATAGGTTTTGAAGTCTGTCTAGATGGAGAATTGTGTTTTGAAATCATTATCATTAATTAAGTTATTGCAATTACTTCTTCTTTATTACACGCAATGAAATGAGAGGACAAATCATTGTCTAGAAGGAAATAGCGATCAGTCTCACTCTCCGTAGAACAACACACATACACATATGAACGATCAACATCCATTCAAACCATGTGCATACATCATAATCTTTCATTAGGTCTTTGACCACTCATGTATCTACTAGAATGTGAAGATGAGAAGAGTATAAGATTTATATATCATTTTATTTATTAACAATTGATTTGAAGTTTGTAACTTGTGATTCTTAATAAATTATTATATTCATACTTACAAAAATTGTCGTATCTTTTCGTATCCGACATTTCAAAAGTTTTGTCCACCTCGCAAAAAAAGCTATTAAAAACGCTTCTTTGTGAAACCAAGTCTTGTTAGATGTTGGAAAGTCAATCTCTATTAAGATCTATAAGTTTTCAGTTCAAAATCAATATAATATCAATATAATATTTTTTTTTTTTAGGACTTCTTCCAACTTTTAATGTGAGATAATATTCTCCGATACGAATATTTGAGATGATGGCTCTAGATTTCATAATTTCAAGTAAAGATTGATGAACCAACTTTGGTTCACAACGACACTGGATTGAGTTGAGTTATTTGAATCGGACTTTGATGTCATGTTAAGATCTATAAATTTTCAATTCAAAATTATTTGACAATAAATGAATTGACTCTTATCTCTTTATTGTTTAGAACCTCTTTCAACTTTCTGATTTAAGATAAAATTCCTTAATAATCCATTTTAAAAAATTTGGGTTCATTCATAAGCGGTTGAATCGCTTTCCATTAGCTTACCGAAATTTGACATTTAAATGACGCTTTTTGTAATTTAGATGGGCCTTTAAATGATTTACATAGTGTCAAAGCAAAAACAAATGAGATGTCCAAAGAAGAAGAACTAAAACCCCATTATTGTTTTAGCAAAATAAAACAATATATCCAAAGAACTATCATCAAATTTTCTAGAAAACAAGTAACATATCTCAGTCTTCTTCCCATTGTACACACACCCTTCTTTTCTATTCCTCATCTTCCAAAACAACTCCTTCTTCATCGACCTCCGTGTATACTTCCTCGGATGTGGCCCTCTCCGTGACCAATCTGTCCACGTCAACGACCTATTTGCGTTCTTTCCCGGAAACATGACGTGGACAAACGTCGAAAAGTAATGCTCGTCTGCGTAACAACCCCAAAGACAATGTTTCTTGAACAGAGGGAAGTAAGTAGTGTCTGAAACAACGGCTAAAGCTATTTCACGGTCGATTTCGAACCATTGAGAGCCTTTCCGCCAAGTGCTGCGGGTTATGAGAGGAGACATGCGGCGATTGTAACGGCCACGACCTGCAGGTCCGGGAAGGTCGTAGAGGTCGACGTAGGAGTGTTGTGAGTTTATGAGGTAAGAGTAAATGATGGTGAAGTTGAAGATTGGAATGTCTGATTCCGAGAGGAGGACGAAACGGTGGTTTCCGGTGTCTAGTAAAGCGTTAGCTAGTAGCCGCCGTTCAGCCTCCACCATGCTCATCATTCCCCATTTCACTTCCTAACAAAAAACAAGAAGAGAGTCGAGATTTTATTATTATTATTAATTTCCGTTAGTTTAGTTGAGTAAATTAGAATTAATTTTCGATGTCGGTATGTAATGTATAATAGACCCCTCAACGAATTTATATTAATACTAATATTATTATATAGTATTTAGTATTATTGTATGCTATGATAGAATCACGAGGGCATCTCTAACCCCACTCCAAACTCCATTTTGAAGTAAAATTTCTTCCAACCCCACTCCATTTTCAATTCCAAAATGGAGTTACTCCATTTTTTACTCCAAATATGGAGTAATCCCATTTTTTATTCCATTTTGGAGTTGAACTTTTTTATTTATAAAATAGTCCTTCAAGTTTNTAAAAGGGGTCAATTTGTTAAGTTTATAAATAAAAGGAATTATTAG
>OVAU01000692.1:0-18514 GCA_900406315.1 Biscutella laevigata subsp. laevigata
AAAAAATATCCGCGCTTAGCGCGGACTCAAATCTAGTTAAAGTATTAAAGTAGAGTTTATCTACTTAGAAAAATCATAATGAACTATTTCCTAAGATGATTTAAATTAAAATATCTCTAATGAACTAACTAAAATATTATATAAAAATATTCAATTATATAATGATAATAATTAAATAATTTTCATGCATATATGATATATCCATGAATAATTTAGTTAAATTTTAAATATAATCTAAAATATCTCTAACTAACTGACTAAAATAATAAATAAAAATATTTAATTAAATAATGATAATAATCAAATAATTATGATTAATATTTATATTCATTGGTATAATTTAATTTCATTTTAAATGTATACTAGAATATAACTAACCAACTAAATAAGATATGAAACAAAAATATTCAATTAAATAATGATAATGATCAAATAATTATCGTGAATATTTTTATATCTATCGATAATTTAATTAAATTTTAAATATAAATTAAAATATCTTAAACCAACTAACTAAGATATTAAATAAAAATATTCAATTAAATAATGATAAAGAATATTTCTTCACAATAAATATTTATAAATACGTAAATTCAGATTTTTAATTTTGTAATCGACATTTAGTAGAGGTTTATAGAATTAAAAAATCTTTAAAATATAAACACCTAAGCATAGGTTAAGATTACTTAAATTAAAAATTGAACATAGGTTTTGATTTAAGGTTTAAATATACTTAAACTAACATATTACCTTAATTTTTATTAATCAAACTATATTTTTATATATAATATGTTTGCCTTATATATTTCATCAAATCTATATATTTAAAATAAAAAAAAATATCAATGAAAATTAGACATATTAAACTCCACCCGAAAGTCTTGCCATCTGGCTTGTGATCTATTATATTAAAACAAATTTTATCTATTTAAAAATGTCATATTGAACTATTTCATTTAATGAAAATTATAAGTATTTCCAGTTTTACCTTAAATGAATATTCTTAATTTATTATTTGTACTATTCTATTTTACTGATTTAAAGATTATATTTTTTAAAGTGACTTTCAAATAATATGTAATTTATTTTTGAACATATATAATATATATATATATATATATATATTTTTGGACCACTGTTCTATCTTACGAAATAAAGAAAAAAATTGGTCAAAAGGAAAAAAAAGAACGGAAGACGAAGAGTCTTACGAAGAGGGTTGAACGGTAGGCGTAGACGTTATTGGATAACNATTTTTGGACCACTGTTCTATCTTACGAAATAAAGAAAAAAATTGGTCAAAAGGAAAAAAAAAGAACGGAAGACGAAGAGGAAGACGAAGAGGGTTGAACGGTAGGCGTAGACGTTATTGGATAACGTCTGAAGAGGAAGCAATCGTGTAGAAATTGAAAGGGAATTGCATTAGCCTTTTGAATTGTTCTTCTTTCTCTTGCTGAGATAGCTATCTCGCCATTGAAGCCTGAATAGATCCATTATCACGTCATGGAGGAATCCACGGCTAAGGCTACGTCTCCGACTCATTACTTCTCCATTTTCTCTAATTACCCTCTCATCTCTGCCATCATGGCTTTCACTATCGCTCAGCTCATCAAACTCTTCACTTCCTGGTACGTTCTGTATTCCTGTCGCATATATACATCTATGTTGTGATGTTCTTACGTACTACAGTTTTGATCAGGATAGTTTAGGGAATGGTCTTGATTCAGATTTTTCTCCTGATATCTGAATTGTGATCTTAAAAATAAGGAAGATCCGATCTGGGAACCTTTGGATTTCTTGTGTTAGTGGAACCAATTGAGCTCGCGCGTCCGAAGAGATTTACACGCGAGAAGATGAGATCTTTACATATTTCCTACATTCTGCAGGTATAAGGAAAGAAGATGGGATCTCAAACAGCTTGTTGGGTCCGGAGGAATGCCTTCTTCACATTCAGCTACCGTTACAGCTCTAGCTGTAGCAGTCGGTTTACAAGAGGGCTTTGGTGGATCACATTTTGCCATTGCTTTGATTTTGGCGTCAGTTGTAAGTTAGTCACCTCTTTATATTTTGGGACACTTTTGTAGCTACTTTCTCGAGTGTTATGTGTGTCATTTGGGTGGTAGGTGATGTATGATGCCACCGGTGTAAGATTACATGCTGGTCGCCAAGCTGAGGTTTGATCACTGCTCCAACTTTTCTTCGTATCTTCATTAAACTTGACTGCTTTTTTTGAACCACTAGTGATCTTGTCATGATGCATTTGATCTCTCATATCCTAATCCCTTGTGTCTGCTTCATTTTCCAGGTTCTCAATCAGATTGTATATGAACTTCCTGCAGAACATCCGCTGGCTGAAAGTAGACCATTGCGTGAACTTCTCGGTCATACCCCTCCCCAGGTATGTAATGCAGTTGATAAAAAAACTATAGACCCTAGTGATCACAGAGACACAGACCACACACAAATCTCACATTTTCGAGCATCCTCCTAGACTCCAATCCCGCTGATAAGTAGGCATAAGAGTCGACTGTTACAAAACAGCTGTGTCACTCTCACTACCATCAGCTAGCAAGATAGTCAGAGCTTAGTGGGAAAGTATGAGTATATAAATATGGGATTGAAAAGATCTGCGTGGGGGTGTCTGTGTATTAGGGCCTTTTAGAGGCTTGTGTGGGTTGAGAACTCTAGAATAAACCCTAGTTTGTGATTCACCGTGCTTTGCGAGGAATCTGATTTCTTGTTCTTATCAGATTCTGTTTTCCCTTTGCTGAGAGATCAGGTTGTTGCTGGTGGAATGCTTGGAAGTGTCACAGCCGTCATTGGATACTTATTTGCCAGGATAGCTACTAGCTAACATGAACGAACATGCATAGACACAGCTCGTCTGCTTCATGGCCTAAAGAAGCCAGTGGACAGAACTGAAACAGATTTACTGCTGAAGACAGATTTCGGTTCACTATCTTTTCTTATTTAAGCTTGTTCTTACCATTCTACACCTAAATGTATAGAAAATTTGAAGCACCATTACAAAAACGTGGTTTTATTTGGAAATAAATAGTATACAAGAAATTTGTGGATTAATTGGCGTTGTTCATTGTTTACCGAGTATGATTGAGAAGACATCTCTCATGTGCAGACTAAGATCCAAAGGCGCACCCGACCTCAAACGCCAAGCAATGTGTTGATCTGGGCGCATATCTTTACATTAGCCATAAACTCTTTTGTCATAAGACTCTTGTAATGGCGATATGATAAGTAGAAACTCCACTTTCTCTGTTGAAACAAGATCCAGAGTAGTAACAACAGCCTCTCTTGTAGAATCTGACATTATTCTCACATACATATGAGGCAGTCTTGAACCTGGTACGGCACAAGGAACGTAGTCTCTTCTACGACCACTCGGTTCTTCAGATCCTCCAGCTACAGACTCGTTATCAGGAACAATGGCTCCCTCTAGATATACCTAAACACTAAACACAGTAGCTTCTGTTACTCCCCGTGTCATGAAAACCGCTAATATCAACTTTCAAATGCTGCCCTAGTATCTTGTCCTATTATTCTTGATACTGCTCGGACCAAAGTGAGAATTTTACAGTTCCGAAGATTATGATGATACCTGAAACCAAGATCCTCTGCAGGAAACTGTAGTTGAAGGCTTTTTCCTCCTTCGAAGATACTCTTTAGTCTAATGTAAAGACATTATCCAATATTGTCTTTTGTAGCCCAGTGGGAAGTATGGAACCCACTGTTTTTTTTTTTTGTTTAACAGTATGGAACCCACTGTTTTGTTTATAAACCTATGAACTACAACATCATAGAGATATTGTTGCTGTAAACCTGATCACAGAGCGATGAACTGATTAAGAAGACTAGTTAGTTTTCATTACCTGAGTTTGCAACTGTTGGGTCAAGGCCTAACGCTGAAGGAACCGACAAAGCTGTTCTGAAGTTTTGAACACTGAGTGAAGAATTGAAAACTTCAATCTAGCAGTAAGGATAAGATGATTGTAAATGAGTAAACTTAAGAAGAAAGGATGTCAAGAAAAAGTAGATAAGATAAACACAATACTGGCCTACGTTCTGTTTCATAGGTATTAAGAACCGTTGACTTCGCAGAACCCTGAACAAAAGCTGCTATTTTCCATGCAAGATTATGAGCAACCTGAATTCCAGTGTTCATTCCTGCAAAATCCATGTCATTTGCTATATGAATATTTTCCAAGGCTGCTGAAAGTACATCAAAATCAATGGTTCCCGAGGCTAGCCATCGCTCAAATTTCATATAACTTGGAAAAAGAAACTGGCATCAAGGTTCGTTTCAGATCAAACTTGAATTACCGACGGCGGAGAGATGATGTGACAGCGACGACGGAGATTTTTTAAAAACTTTTTTTTATTACAACTGGTGTAACATTTTATGAAAATCTTGTTTCACAATCCAACTTCATTATTTTTGAAAAGACACAACTGAACAGACTTCTGTTTTATATAGCTTGAGTTTGATCCGACACATGTACAAAATCAAGATTTTAAGTAAGAACCAAAATTATAGCTTGAGTTCTGCTTCAGGGATTGTTGACTCTCCAGCTCATTGATCCTTTCGTTGAACAGACACAACTGAACAGACTTCTGTTTTATATACGAAAAGTGAGGGTTCATATAAAAACCTGATACATCAGTAGGCTATCTACACGGATACTGTCCTTGGAGCAAAATTGGTGTGATCACAAAGTGGCATGTACAGATCTTTCTTCTCTATTAAGATGACTTGTAAGACGTAAACGTTGGAAAAAAGCAGCATTATATACGAGGGTGTAAATGTGACACTCTAATCTATCTTTTCTTCTCAACGGTGGATCGAGTAGCTTTTCTTCCAGAAGAAGCTGAATGGTCTTGTCATTGTCTTCCTTCTTGACATTGACTTCGTAAAAGGTTTTACTTCTGGCTCTGGAGCGGATGCTGAAGCTGAAGCTGACACGGGTATAGCCATGGGTGCCGATACTGTTTTCCTGGGACCTTCATCTCTGTTTGGTGATGGCTGTTCCCGTTGCCTTTGTTCCCTGAACAGCATCAGAAGCTTCTGGGACTTGTCTCTTCCTCGGGTACTTCCATTCACTGAAATCGAAACCAGTGACGGAATCACTCCTTCTTGTAGAACTATCTGGATACATGGCTCGCTTCCCATGCATAGGATCAGTAGGCATGCCACGGCTTTCTCTTGTTCAACCGTGTCACCAGTGTCCAGCACCGTTGCAAGACTGCTGATCAAGCCTGGTGATCTTATCATCTCTTCTTTCCCTTCCTGGCTCGAGGCTAGGTTTAGTAACACGGCTAACGACTTTTCTATCCACAGGTGGTCGCCTGTTAATGTAAGAGCTTGAAGGCTTTTGATTATGCCAGATGAGAGGAGAGTGGGAATATTGAGAGAACATGTGGAAAGGTTGTAGAGGGCGTGAAGCGCATCCAGTTTGCATTGAGTTTCAGTTTTTAGCCCCACAAGAAGAAGATTCACGAAGAAGGGAACTGCTTGACTTGAGCCAATCACGGGCTTGGCTTCCTCGAGGCAGGACAGGTTCAGATATAACGCAGTTGCAGGCCCTTGGGAGTGGGAACAAGAGATCATTTTCTCCAGAAGTGGGATGACCCCTGAATTCAGCATCAACTCTTTGTTCCTGCAGTACATCAAAACAAATAAAGCAGACGAAATTATGAGAAGGTTTGCAAACAATAGCACATAACCCTTTCAGAGGAACAAGCAATATCCATGAACGGTGTTAATAGAGAGAAGATCAGGTAGTGACATTGCTAAGGACTTTGATTNGTATCCATGAACGGTGTTATTAGAGAGAAGATCAGGTAGTGACATTGCTAAGGACTTTGATTGGTAACAAAGAAGAATGTGCTAACCAACCTGTTATTGTTGACTCCTAAGTTAAATAGAGCCATAGCTCCTGTCTCCTGTGCGGCTGCATTGTTTTCAAGAATAGCTAATCCTAGAAAACGCAACAATGCTTCAACGAACCCATTGGCTCCCATGAGGATCCTGGCCTCTTCATCATCCTTTAGCAATAGCCTAGCATTTTCTACTACTTTGCACTTTTTGGCTAAGTCCTCCTCTTTCTCCAAAATTGCCAAAATATCCTGATACCTCTCTAGAACATTAATATCAGAAGTCTCCTCATCATCGACATCAGAGGCATGGACTTCTTCTATTTGTTGTCGCTCAGAAACAATAGTACTACTCTCCTCCAAAGGAACGATTGTAACAGCCTTCAGTGTGCAAGATCCTATACTATCAACTGACTTTAAATTGGTGGATTCAGAGTCAGACAGGGCTAATCTCCAGTAGTTAAGGTCGAGAGATTCTGGTGGTCCAGTAGGGACTGTGATCCCATTCTGCTCACACCAGCTTGCAATCAGACCTTTAACACAGTAATTGGGAGTCAGGGAAAGATGTGGGAGCTGCTGCTGCGTCTTTGGGCAAGTGTTATGTCCATCACTAAACCATTTCTCGATACAGACCCGCTCATAAGTCTGTCCAGAAGCAACAATGACAGGATCACACATAAGCTGCAAAGATATGGGACACCTCAGTTCTTCTGGTGGAATGGGCATCTCTCCTGATTTCTTACTGTTTATGGGAATAAAATTAATAGAACCAAACTTCGATAGTTGGCGCCCAAACCCATGAACAAGATCTTCATTAGAACCTTGACCAGTGGGGGAACGTGGAGTTGAACATTGAGAGCCATTCTCATCCATAATATCACTCCTGAATAGCTTGGAGTATTTTCTCATAAGATGCAAGAGGTAAGCCACAATTGACTCCTTTCTGTTGTCTTCTTCCACACGTGCCCTGTCAATGAGTTTCTTTAAAGCACGACGCTCTGCCAGAGCTGATCTAGAAGAAGTTATACTTAGTCTAGTAGCTGCCTGGTGAAATGATTCAAGTTCGTTTTCATCACTGCAGTTGTCAAATTTCTTCCCTTGTTGCAATAATGCAATTATCCGATCACCAGCATCCTTCTCTAATGGATCAAGCAAGAACTTGGTGTGCTCTAATTCACCAACAATGTCCAAAATCTGAAGAAATCATATATAAGAAAATAGAATTGGCAACTAGGAACTATCAGAGACCAATTTATCAAACAGAACTCTAAATTCAACAAGTATATAAACATGAGTGTATGTTTGAGTAATACAAAATCCCTGAAGGGAATAATTATCAAGCCAAAAAGACAAACAACTAACCTAGCAAGAGGAACGTTGTGATATGCACTGAAAAAGACCTCACCTGAGAACCAATTGAGCTAGGAACAATGTCCTCCACGCGTCTAAGACTATCGATAAGCGCAGATTTTGCTTTCTCAAATTTCAACAGAACGGCATCCCCAGTTATGGCCTGTTCCGAAGGACAAAAAAAGATGGAGGAGTTCAAGAGATCACCACACAGAAAGAATGTCTATCATAAAAAAGAATAAGGGAAAACTCACCAAGTAAAGTTTGCTACACTCAGAACAGTGTTNGGAATCCCCAGTTATGGCCTGTTCCGAAAGGACAAAAAAAGATGGAGGAGTTCAAGAGATCACCACACAGAAAAAATGTCTATCATAAAAAAGAATAAGAGAAAACTCACCAAGTAAAGTTTGCTACACTCAGAACAGTGTTGAAGAATGTTCTTTGCCTTCTCGAGTGCAATATGTAAGGAGCACAAGGCTTGAATCCCTGATTTACTCCTCGGCCTTGCTTCTTCCAAAGATGGGAAGATCGTCAATATCTTGCAATAAACTGCAGATAGCTCCTTGCACATATCTCTATGTAACTGCATTTTACCATAGCACAACTTTAGCAAAGCATAGAGAACCAGACCAACAAAATACACCAAAGAACAAGAACAGAAATCCTAAAAAGCAAAAGAAAATTTTACAAAAGCCGCTAATTCTCAACCCAAGTTTGCCGCTTCAAATTGAGAAGCAAAGGATAAAAAAAGACAGCAAAATTCACCTATCTCTCAGGCAAAACAGGCTTTGAGAGAATCACAGTTCTTCAACATCACCAAAAAGCAATTCAGACATAAAATAACGAGAAAACATACGAAGCAGAGCCCTCTTTTGTCCCATGTGATTCCAACAATTACGGACAGGAATCATTGAGAAATAGTGATGATTTCATTAAAGAGCAATACCTTGGCATCGCTAGCAGCGAACAAATTCTCTTCAAGCTCGCTTAAATCCATGATCCAACCTCACCTGGAAACTCTAAGACACAGCTTATAAAACAAACCTGAGAACAACAGGTTTGTCAACGAAATGAAACAAACAAGGAAACCGTAACGACAGAACCACGCATTATGGAGATATCTAACGCAAAGTCTTTGCCTTTTGTTCCAAATTCAGAGAAACAAATCAACATTCTCGTAAAGAAAATCGATTATGGAAAAATTACCTGGGTTTAACGGAGGAAAACTAAAAAAAGAAACAGAAGAAGAAACAAAAGAGGGCAGTAATGGAGCATAACGGTAAGAGAGGCGGAAAAAAAGGTTTGTGTTGACAAGGAACTGTAAACTCCACAAATCCCGCAAAAAATGTACGACTAGTATTGAAACGCGAACGAAAGCAAAAGAAGAAGAAAATAGAGCTTTGAGAGAAGAAGAAGACACACGTGTGAAACTCGCAATACCCACCAAAAGAAAACCGAAAAAATACTTAATTTGGTGCTTTTTTTTTGCAGAATAGACACAAAAGCTTGAAAAGAGATGAGAGAGTATGAGAAATCCAGAAGAGACAAGTAAGGAGTTAGGGTTTATTCTACTCTGTGATTTGGCGTCGCAGCATCAGAGACCGAGAGATAGACAGAGACAAATTCAAGTGGTAGTGAAGAAGATCGCTAGTGTCATTTAATAAACAGAAGTGAACAAACGCCATTTCTTCTTGTATCATCGCTGCTTTCAATGTTGGACCCTTTAACCCTTTTACTTTCCTTCTCACCACCAAGTGGTCTCTATTTATAACATGTGTCTTGTTTTTATTTTGGCAACATCACGACCAGAAACTTTCCTAAAGAAATGTGTGTATTACATTATAAAAGGACCAATGAGTCGAGAGTCGAGAGTCGAGACTCAAAAATCGGACAAAACAGAGCTTTTGGTTAAAACTTGACAAAACTCCACCTTCTAGGCTTCACTTGTCATATCATTTACAGAGCATAATTGAATTTACAATGTTAAGCTACCCAAAATTTCTCTATCGATCGCAAGAGTATCTTTTCAAAAACTAGTGGGCGATTTTTTCTTTCTCCAGTTAAGGAAAGTGAGATCACAAGAGCGATACTAGGTCTCTGAAGCCCTCAAGGGTTTCGAGGGCCGCCGCCGTCGACTCAGGGTGTCCTCCATGGCCACTCAATCTCCGCCAGTGCTTCCCACCTCCCCTTCCTCACCTGCTAACCCTCTGCCAACGATTACCCCCGCTCCAAGCATCAAACCAACATGGACAGCCATTGTAAATGAGTCCGCTTCGTCATCCTCAGCCCCAACAACTGTCTTCACGGTCACAGATGGAACATCTCATCTAGCCATACCAGACTCAATCACGAGAAACGCTCAACCGCTTTGGTCAGATTACCTGGTTGGTTTCTTTGTGGGAGATGCTCCCCACATAGGGAAGGTCCATGCTGATGTAAACAGGATCTGGAACAACCCCGAGAAATCTCTCCGAATTGACGCTCAGTTCATCACTTCAGACACCGTCCTCTTCCGCATTGGCTCATCGGAGATGAGATCACGGATCACACGGAAAAAGTACTGGCACATCTCAGATGTGTTGATGATTGTTCAGGATTGGTGTCCGGCCAGAGCAAACCAGAAACCGGATCTGTCCTCCATGCCACTATGGGTTGATTTCCATAATGTTCCAGATGATTTATATACTGACATTGGCCTTCGTTACCTTGCAGGTGCCGTCGGCGAAGTACAGAAACTCCACCCTAACACCCTTCGCTGCACCCGACTGGATGTAGCTCGCGTTTTGGCGTTGGTCAATCTGGATGAGCTGTTGATAACGTCGATCAAACCAGAAGGAGATCGAGCACAGATCAGGGTTTCCTACCCCTCGCTACCAGCAAAATGCACCAACTGTTCGCGGTGGGGGCATCTCGTCAAGGATTGCAAGCAGAGCAACAAAACAACTCCAAATCAGGCAGCAGCTCAACTGAGACGGCCTTTGCACCGATAGGTTTGAACGCTGCCGACCTTCAGACCGTGACATTCACTGAGGTTGCAAACAACCCTGCTCAAGATGCACCAGCAGACACCACCCCAACAGCCCATATCGTTCCAACCGTTACCAACCAAGTTCCAACACCACCAGTAGCCCCAGCTGCAAGTCAACCAATCTCCCCAGCAACCACACAACCCCTCAGCTCAAACAACACTCCAACAATACCAACAACTGGTACCAACATCTCTCCCCCTCCTCCAGTGAAAGAACAATGGCAGGAGGTCCCTAAGAGCCGCTCGCCTCAGACCAACAACCTAAAAAGACCAGATCAGTCAACAAAGATCTCTTCATCTCGTTTCCAGGCCCTAATGGAAGAAAAGGAGGACGGTGAAAGCATCACCGAAGACCAAGACAAGGAAGAAGGCCAGATCTCGGATGATGAGCCAGTGACACCAAAGCACACCAAGGACCAACCTCTGATCGTATACGAGAGCAAGGGGAAGGCCAAACAAAATAAGAACAAGCAAATAACGACCCTTGAAAACCTGAAGAAACTTGAAAAACAGGAGAAATTGGTTAAGCAAGAAAAACAGGAAAGGAAGAAAGCAAAGCAATCGAAGCAAGACAAAACAGAGCGTGCTCAGCAGACGCTCTTAGAAGGAACAGGGCACCGCAACAACAACAATAAGGCCTCCCGCCGGGGGCTATAATGATCAATGGCTGAGCTAATAGTGTTGAACACCCGTGGTTTCAACAAAAAAAGAAAACACGACATCGTCAAAGATTGGCTACAAAAAACACCTACCATGTTCTGCTGTCTCATCGAAATGAGAGTAATTCAAGCACAGATGATCTTCATCACCCAGCACATTGCTCCGGGATGGCACTCTGACCACAATTACGACCACCACGCTCTAGGCCGTATCTGGATTCTTTGGAAGCCGGATCTTCAAGTCACCATTCTGATGAAAACCTCTCAAGCGATTATCGCAAGAGTCAAAACACAGGATGATCGTATTTTTATTGCTGCTTGTATTTACGCCTCTAATCATCTTACTGGCCGCTCTATTCTTTGGACTGATCTCCTGCTGGTTACCACCAGCCACAACACCCTCCCCATCATCTGCATTGGCGACTATAATGAGCTCCTCTCAGCATCTGACCACTTTACTCGAACCATCCCAAGTGCCCGGAGACGCGGAACAGAGGCATTCCAAGATTGCATCAGGGACTACGATATCATTGATCTCCCATCTACAGGATGCCATTACACTTGGTCTAACAACAATGCCCACAACCCAATAGCCGAGAAAATTGATCGTGCTATGATAAATGTCCACTGGCAGCAGACTTTTGGCCACTCATATGCTCACTAAGACACCACCGGGGCCTCTGACCATACTCGTACATCTGTTTTCATCACACATACGCACCCCCACATGGGGAATACTCGGAAGCCATTCAAATATTTTAATTTCTGGTCTACCGACACCAACTTCCTCCCCACTATCCAGGATTCCTGGCTCGCCACTCCCCCTCTCTACCACTCTCACTCAGCCCTCCATTTATTCCAATCTAACCTTAAAAATCTGAAAACTAACCTCCGCTATTTGAACAGGTCCGCTTTTGGAGACATCATCAAGGAAGCTCATGACGCTCGAGCCAAAGTTGCTGAGCTTCATCAAACAACTCTAGTTGATCCCTCGCCAACAACCTTTGAAGCCCTTCACAACGCAACTGAACAGTGGAACACCAAAGCTAGTCTCGAAGAGAAACTTTACCAGCAAAAATCGCGGATCACTTGGTTGAAGCTAGGGGACAAAACAGTAGTTACTTCCACAGAGTTGCCAAGACTAGGCAGTCGAGAAACATGATCCAAAGCCTCACCGATGATACTGGTGCTGTAACTCAAAACCATGCTCTTCTCAAACTCATGGCAGATAACCATTTCAAGAACTTCCTCCAGGCTCGTCCAACCAACATCTCTCCACCTTCGGTTCCTGATATTGCTCGTCTGATCACTTATCATTGTCCAGAGGCAGAAGCAGCTCAGCTAGTCGCTTCAGTCACTCCAGAGGAAATCAAATCAGTATTATTTGCAATGCCTCGCAACAAAGCTCCAGGCCCAGATGACTTTCCCCTTGAATTCTACCTAGCAGTCTGGCCAGTTATAGGACTTGATCTTATCACACCGATCCAATCTTTCTTCATGTTCGGTCTACTCCCTCGCGGCGTCAACTCCACCTTATTAGCTCTCATACTAAAAGGCGACACCCAATCCACTATAAAAGACTACCGGCCGATATCCTGCCTTAACACCACCTACAAACTTATATCCAAAATCCTCGTCAATCGTCTCAAGGTCTGCCTCCCTCCCAGCATCGAACCGAACCAGAGCGCCTTCATTAAAGACCGCCTCCTCTTGGAAAATGTTCTCCTCGCCACAGAACTAGTGAAAGACTACAACAGCAGATCCATTCCCTCTCGTACAACACTCAAGCTGGACATCTCAAAGGCGTTTGACACTTTAGAGTGGGAGTTCATACTCGGTGCTCTTCAAGCGATGGGCATACCCCACCAATTCACGCACTGGATCTGATCATGCCTCACCACAGCAATGTTCTCGGTGGTTGTGAATGGCGAACTCGCAGGATACTTCCACAGTAACAGGGGAATTCGTCAGGGATGTATCTCTATGTGATTGCCAATAACGTCTTGTCTAAAATGCTTAATAACGCTGCTGCGAATTCTCTTTTTGGCTATCACCCTAACTGTAGAGAACTTGCTATCACTCACCTTAGCTTTGCTGATGATATTTTGGTGTTTACAGATGGAAATCTGACTTCGCTCACAGGAATCTTGGCGGTCACAGATCACTTTGCCAACATATCAGGCCTCCAGATAAACAAGGTCAAATCTTCAGTTTTTCAAGGAGGACGACCTTCTCCGATAGCAGCTCTAGCCTTGACTCATGGTTTCACAGTGGAAAATCTCCCTATTCGTTACTTGGGGCTTCCCCTCACGACCAAATCCCTGACGCACGCAGATTATGCTCCTTTGCTAGACCGCATCAGACGACGGCTTCTAGCTTGGTCGACAAAAACCCTCTCCTACGCCGGCAAACTCCAGCTCATAAAATTTGTCATCTTGAGCATTGCCAATTTCTGGCTTTCAGCGTTTCGATTACCAATGAAATGTTTTGATTCAATAGAACGTTTATGCAGTAATTTCTTATGGTCAGGTACTCCCACAGATCACACCAAGGCAAAAATACGTTGGAGGGACTTATGCTACCCTTATACAGAGGGAGGACTAGGTATTCAGAGTCTCTGAGACACTGCTACTGTCTTTAGCCTTTCCCTGATATGGAGGATCATCTCCAAGAAGCCTTCTCTGTGGGTCTCCTGGACTCAGCAGCATCTCCTCCGACAGAGCACGTTTTGGGAGGTTAGGGAGACAGCTACGGGATCATGGATATGGCAGAAGTTGCTTAAGCTCCGACCGCTGGCTCAGACGATGCACAAGACGAAGCTTGTCTCTGTTCTTCAAACCCATTTCTGGAGCGATAACTGGACTGGTTCGGGAGCCATCATAGCTGCAATTGGAGAGGAGCACATTACAGCGCTAGGGGTTCCTCGACTTGCCACGGTCGCATCGGTAGTAAGGAACAATGACTGGAACTTTCGACGCGTTCGCCAACCTGCGCTCCAGCACCTACTGGACCTTATCAGACAAATTCCACCGCCTCAACCGAATGCAGGACCTGATAAGCAGCTCTGGAAGTACGACCTTAACACATACAAGCCAACCTTCTACTCGCGCAGCACATGGGAGCAGATTCGTAACCACAATGATACGGTCTCTTGGTCTCATCTGGTTTGGTTTCCGCAGAGAATTCCCCGATTCTCCTTCATTCTTTGGCTTGCTGTGCAAGACAGGTTGTCAACTGGAACCAGAATGCGAGCTTGGGGACTCAATCATCCGTGTACCTTCTGTAACCATTCTGAGGAGTCTCGTGAGCACCTGTTCTTCATTTGCAACTATTCTGCTATTATCTGGCAGACCCTGAGTACTCCTCTGCTGCCTGACTCGCCTCCAACTACTTGGGATGGTACAATTGCGCTACTTTGTTCTTCAACTCTGCCCCGTCAAAACAAAGTCCTCCTAAAGATGTTGTTCCAAGCGATCGTCTACTACATTTGGAAAGAACGAAACGACCGAGACCACGCCCAGCCAGCGAAATCTACAGCAACAATCACCGGCCTCCTTAAAGACCACATGTCCTCGAGGATTCAGGCCCTTGACTACAGACAGCCGCACCGTCTAACGAATCTCCAAGAGCTGTGGGAGCATCTCTACTAGTGCCTCTCGAACCTCGGCTTCCCCTTTTCTGTTTTCTCTGTTTTACCTACTCTGTTGAGATCTTGGCTTGAACAACACTCATGTACTCTTTTTCCCTAGTCTAGTTTTATCCCACTGGGTTTTCTAGACAGGGTTTTAACGAGGCATGGGTGTTGTTTTTCTCAAAAAGCTGGATCTTCTCCTCTGCTATTTGTTTCTCTGCTATTTGTTGCTCAGCAAACTCTGGCTTCTAGCCTTGTAAATATTCCTTTATTTTGTTTTAATAAATTTCACATTTAATCAAAAAAAAAAATTTCTCTATCGTGCTTTAAACTAATCATTTAATCTCTATAGAGATGTAATGAGAGTTGTATTGATCCTTAGGTAACTGTACAAAGTTTATATAGAGACATTACAATGTGAATTAGGGTATATACTATTACTAAAGTATCATTTCCATATACAGGTCCTACATGCCCCCTCAAGATGGAGGAGCTTCAGCGAGACCAATCTTAGACAGACATGTCTCGATTTGATGACGAGCCAGAGGCTTGGTTAGAGCATCCGCGAGTTGGTCTTTTGTCGAGATGTGAGAGACACGGAGAGCTCCATCTTGTACATTCTCACGAATGAAATGGTAGTCTAGAGCAATGTGTTTCATGCGGGAGTGAAACACATGATTCACAGAGAGATACGTAGCACCGACGTTTTCACAATAGAGAACCGACGTTGAAGGTAAGATGAGGCCAATTTCTCTGAGCAGCGAGCAGATCTAGATGATTTCAGCAGCTGCGTTTGCTATCGCACGGTATTCAGCTTCCGTAGATGAGCGAGCAACACCTCGTTGCTTCTTCGATGACCAAGAAATCGCATTCCCTCCAAGGTAGAGTATGTAAGCATTGGTCGAAACAAAATCATCACAATCACCTGCCCAGTATGCGTCGGAGTATGCATGGAGAGTCATATGGGTATTTTCCGAAAGAAAGATCCCATGGGACTGCGTTCCAGCAAGGTACCGAAGAATTCGTTTCGCAGCCTGCCAATGCAAGTCTGTTGGTCTGTGCATGAACTGTGAGAGTTTATTCACGGCGTAAGCAATATCGGGCCTGGTGAAAGAGAGATATTAAAGACTCCCTAGAACAGTCCGATATTTAGTTTGATCGTCCAAGACAGTGCCAGAATTGAGTGACAATTTAGGACCTGAGGCCATCGGAGTAGCTACTGGACGAGAGTCGAGCTTCTTTGTCTTGGTGAGTAAGTCAATGATATACTTCCTCTGCATCAGATGTATACCAGCAGGAGTTCATGAGGCTTCAACACCAAGAAAATAGTGTAGTTCACCCAGGTCTTTGAGAGAGAACCGAGATGCTAGAGAACTGATGAATGCTTTGAGAAGAACAGAGGAGCTACCGGTGATAAGCATGTCATCGACATACACCAGAACATAGACAGTGTCAGTCGCCTTGGTAAAGATGAAGAGAGATGTGTCTGCTGTATTGTTGATAAAATCGAGTGAGAGGAGAGACGTTCGCAAGTCAATAAACCAAGCTCTAGGGGCCTGTTTGAGCCCATAAAGTGCCCTACGGAGTCGACATATGTGGTGTGGTCTATCTTTGTCAATGAAGTCTTGCGGTTGTCTGACATAGACCTCTTCTGTCAGCGCCTTGGAGGAAGGCATTATTGACGTCGAGCTGCCGTATCTTCCAGTTCCTGTGCGCAACCAGAGTAAGAATTGTCCTCACTGTCGTTGCTTTAATCACCGGTCTGAATGTGTCAGTGTAATCAATGCCTGGCTGTTGACGAAACCCTTGAGCCACAAATCTTGCTTCATACCGATCGAGAGACCCATCAGACAGATACTTCAGGGTGAAGATCCATTTGGTCTCAACGACATTCTTGGACGTGTCTGGTGGAACCAATTCCTACATACCCACCCTTGTAAGTGCATCAATCTCTTCACACATTGCATTCCTCCACTTGGGGTCTCGTAAAGCCTCCACCACCGTGGTTGGTTTAGGGTGTTTGGTAATAGAGAGAGAGAACTTGGTTTTGGGTTTAACAATATGGTTTTTGGCTCGAGTTTTCATAGGGTGGTTGTTTGGTGGTTGTTTTGTGGTTTTAGTGCAGGAACGGCCGGAGTAATGAGCGGTGGTGGTGATATCGTAGGAGGCAAGGAAGAGGGGTGGGATGTGGTTTGAGTTGGGCTTGAGTGAGATAGGCCCAATTGGGATGGAGGTGAGGCTTGGTAATTTAAGTGGTGCTCGTGTGGGCCAGTTTGGGGAGACGGGCCCAAACCAGATGGTGGAGAGCACAAATTGAGATCTGCACAAGGAGACAAAAGTGGAGATAAGATCGACTCACAGAGATTTGTCGCTAAGTCCAAGTCGTTGACTTGATCCGTTGCTTGATTCAGGTGAGAGACCAAGCACGGCGGCGAATCAGGTGGAGTCGTGTGAGATGGCATTGTCAGAACGGCTGTGGCTACTGGATAAGGTGGCGAAAGAGGCTCAGGGGTTGGAGAAGCTTCCGGCGATCGCAAGTTCCCAGCGGCGAAAGGAAAGACGTTCTCGACAAATTGGACGTGCCGGGAGACGTAAATCCTTCCAGTCTCAGGGTGGAGACAGATATAGGCGCTCTGGGTGAGCGAATATCCAAGGAGAACTGATGGAACAGAGCGATCGTCGAGTTTGTGATTCGAGTATGGTCGAGTCCAGGGAAAGCACAGACATCCGAATACGCGAAGCTTGAGGTAGTTTAGTGCAGCTCCGAACAGTTTTTCATACGGCGATTTGTCCTTCAGAATTGGCGTGGGCATCCTATTGATCAGGTACACAACTGCTGTGAAAGCATAACTTCAGTATTCCTTTGGGACAGATGATTGAGTCAGGAGAGTGAGACCTGTCTCCACCATGTGTCGGTGTTTTCTTTCAGAGATGTCATTGTGCTCCGACGTATGTGGCGGTGAGGTGAGGTGGGTGATGCCGTGAGCGGCGAGGAAGCTACGGAGGGCAATGAAATTTCCACCGTTGTCAGAGTAGAGCGTGCCAATCCGATGTTTAAACTTGTTTTCAACCAATGCTTTGAAGGTAATGAACACTTCTCTGACTTGAGATTTTTGCTTCAATGGGTATAGCTAGGTATATCTTGTGTAATGATCAATAAGAACAAGGTAGTATTTGTAGTTGTCTATGGAAAAGATTGGGGAGGTCCATACATCTGAGTAAATGTATTGAAGTGGATGAGATGAGGTGATAGTATTTGTGTGAAACGGTAGTTTGTGGCTTTTGTTTGTTATACAATCAGAACAAGAGAAAGATTTTATTGAATTGGAAATAGGTAATGAAACTTGAGAAACAAGAGTTTGTAAAACTGAAAGAGAAGGGTGGCCAAGTCTGGAATGCCATATGTTTATATCTTTAGGGGGACTGGTAGTAATGGAGTAGGCAGTGGGTAGTGGTGTTCCAACAGGCCACTCATAGAGCTCGTTCTTAGTTCTACCTTGGAGCAAGCTGGTCCCCGTGCTTAGGTCCTTCACCTGAAAATGAGCAGGGAAAATTCAACAGAAACTTGGTTAGTGTTACACATCCGATAAACAGAGATTAAGTTTTTCTGAATATTCGGGACATATAAGACATCATGGAGCTTAAGATCACAAGTGGGTGTAAGTAACAAAGCTGAACCAGTTTGGGCTATGTTGAGACCTGTACCATCTGCAATGGTAACTTCTTCACCTCCAGTGTATGGCTGGTGAAGAGCCAAATTGTTCAAGTCTGAGGAGATGTGGTGAGTGGCGCCACTGTCTAACAACCACTGGTTTGTGTTAAATGCAGGTCCAGTTGCAACATTGGCTCGTGGCTGCCACGGAGGGTACGACGCAACCGACGATGGAGCATAACTGGATTGTGACGCTGACTGGAGCTGTGCCCACTGATGTGTCTGGTTTTTAGGGGTTTTTAGTCTCA
>OVAU01000693.1:0-18506 GCA_900406315.1 Biscutella laevigata subsp. laevigata
AAACTAGAGATTGAATTTCTAGTTACCAAAATAGAGGGTAAAATGGTCATTAAAAAAATTAGAATACATAATTAGTCCTAGAATGAAAAGAATAGAGCATGTGTCCTAGAATGGAATAAAAAGTTTCAAAGTGTCTTAGAGCGTAAAACACCCTAAAATTTATATATAAATCTGTTTGAAATTACATACATTGTTATATTCGAATTTCTTGAATAATTACGTATGACATTCGACAAAAGAAAAAAATTACGTATGACACAACATAACTTTTTATTTTAAAAAAAAAAATTAATAAAACATAATAAGATCGAATTTGGAATTCAAATCAAATTCAAATTAATGTTATTATCCAAATATCCAGGATTTTCCTAATAATAAATACAATCCAAATCTAAATTGAGTTTTTTTTTTCCAGATTTAAATTGAGTTTTAAATAATAAATCTAGAATTTTAATAAATACACTAATTTATCTATATTAATTTTAGGATTGGTAGCTAACAATACTTTTTAAAAGTATTTAACAATCATATTTTAAATTTAAAATTAAATATAAAAAACACGCATTACACAAGTATAACTCTATAAAATACTAAATAAATATTTCTATAGAAATATAAATTTGGTATATTCTAAAATAATCACTTAACAATTTTGATATACACAATTTTTTTTATATAATATCTCTAAATTACATATTATTAAAAAATATAAAAAATTATGATTTATTCAATTAATTATTTATTATTTTCACTATTTACAACATATATAATAATTTAGAATCACTATATATTACTGTAAATATTATAATTTTCATATTTTAATAGTTAAACATCTTAGCGCGCTCAGCGCGGGATCAATTCTAATTTAGTTATGAGATGTTGAAATTGATTATACCACATAGTATATTACTTACTAGGCGTGGGAAGAAAAAAAAGAACCCAAAATCACCCAAAATCTATCCGAGAAAACTAGGACTGAACCCGAAACAAATTCGGGAAAAAATCCAAATGGGTTTTGAATTTTAGAATCCGAAAAATAGAACCTGAACCCGACCATTTTGGGTACCCGGAAACCTGAACATAAGCATACATATTCAATATTATTAGTTAAAATTTTAATATAATTTTTAATGTTCAAAATTAAGATTTTAGATATTTAACATATTTTAAGTGTTTATTTTCAATCTTATGTTTAGTTTTGTATTCTATAATATATTTTCAATGAAAATAGGTTAAATTTTCGGATTTATTAGTATTTTGAGTACTTTTAATATATTTTGGTTGAAAATACCATAATCATACTTGAAAATAATTGAACCCGACCCGAATCCAGAAAATTATGAAAATTTTGGTAACCCGAACCCAACCTGTACAATCCGCTCGACCCGAAAAATAAAATAATATGAATGGATCATAAAGCTATAAACCTGATAACCCGAAACCCGAATACCCAAAGGTCGATACCTATTACTTACGGTGAAAATAAAATGAGTATATTAAGTACATCAACATAAAAACCATATCGTTAGTACATGTCTGAAATTAGCTAACACTGATTATATTTGTCTAGCAGCATGAAATAATATAGGTTTTTAATTCATATTTACTACTACTACTAGTCAAGCCAATTAAATGTGTTTGTTTCGTTACATAAGTGACTAATCAAACCATAAAGTAATATATTCTTAGAAAATTCTACAAACAAAAAGTTGCCGATCGTTTTCAGAAATCTAAACATAAGCAAACTCCGATGGGCCAAGAAAATACGAAGGCCCATTATCAAAGCAAATGTTTCCAACTTAGTCCATAAATTCAACACGTAAACTTTGATGTTCCAACGCTTCAAATCTGTTTCTTCTTCACTCTTTCTTCTTCTCTTCACAGATTATAGATGAAGACCGAAATGAAGTTGAAGAACCCAATCAGCTGAAGTCAAATCGAGAAGATGATTAGATCAATTTCAGTCACAATTACATCCCCGAGGCAGAGAGTTTTTCATCGGAGTCAGGGTAATTCTCGAACTATACTTCCGTTGCTTTCACTTTCCGGTTTCTTTTGCTGGAGACGAGCATTTTCTGGTGCTAGCTATGATTACAGAGATATATTGAGAAATGGGCTTCGTGATATTAAGTTAGACGATGCAATTGATTTGTTCAGTCAAATGGTACAGTCTCGTCCCTTGCCTTCCATTATTGAGTTCAATAAATTGTTGACTGCCATTGTCAAGATGAAGAAGTATCATGTTGTGATATCTTTGGGTGAGAAGATGGAGATTCTAGGAATTCGGAAAAGTATCTATAGCTATAATATTTTCATAAACTCTTTCTGTCGTTCTTCTCAACTCTCTCTTGCATTAGCCATTCTTGGGAAGATGATGAAAGTTGGCTATGAACCCGATATGATCACGCTTAACTCGCTTCTTAATGGATACTGTCACGGGAATAGGATTTCTGAGGCTGTAGCTTTGGTTGCTCGGATGGTGGAAATGGGATATAAACCTGACACTATTGCATTCACAATTCTAATCCATGGACTTTTTCGCCAGGATAAAGTTTCTGAAGCGGTGGCTTTAATTGAACAAATGGCTCTGAGAGGATGTCCACCAAATGATGTTACTTTTGGTGTGGTATTAAATGGATTATGTAAGAAAGGTTATACTGGTTTGGCTATGAATCAGCTCAAGAAGATGGAGGAAAGGAACTTAGAGCCAAATGTTATGATCTACAGCACAATCATTGATAGTCTCTGCAAAAATGGGGACGTGAATAAAGCACTCGACGTGTTCAATGAAATGGAGAAGAAAGCAATTAGACCAAATGTTGTTACCTACAACTCCCTCATAAGTTGCCTTTGTAATTACGGAAGATGGAGTGATGCCTCTCAACTACTAAGTGATATGATCAAGAGAAGAATCAATCCCGATGTATTTACGTTCAGTGCACTGATCGATGTGTTTGGGAAAGAAGGGAAGCTTTTAGAGGCTGAACAATTGTACGAGGAGATGATCAAGCGGTCTATAGAGCCTACCACTATCACTTACAATTCATTGATCAATGGGTATTGCATGCACAATCGCCTAGACAAGGCTAAGGATATGTTTGCTTTGATGGTTAGCAAAAGTTGTTTCCCAAATTTAGTGACTTATAATACTCTGATAAGTGGATTTTGTAAGTCAAAGAGAGTAGATGATGGAATGAAACTCTTCCGTGAGATGTCTCAAAGAGGGTTGGTAGGAAACATAGTTACTTACAACATCCTTATCCAAGGATTTTTTGAAGATGGAAACTGTGATCATGGCCAACAAGTTTTCAAACACATGGTTTCTTGTGGTTTGCCACCCAATCTTATGACGTACAGCATTTTGTTAGATGGACTTTGTAAAAACGGGAAGCTAGAGAAAGCATTGGTCATATTCCGTGATCTGCAAAAGAGTGAAATGGAACTCAATATTTTCATATACAGTATATTGCAGTGATGGGCAAAGCTGGTAAGGTGGAAGAAGCGTGGGATTTATTTTGTAGCCTCGGCCTCAAAGGAGTGAAATGTGATGTTGTAACCTACACATCAATGATCTCAGGATTGTGTAGGAAAAACTCAACGCAAGAAGCAGATGCATTGTTCAGTAAGATGAAAGAAGAGGGGCTTCTCCCGAATCAAGCTATCTATAATCTGCTAATCCGGACACATCTTATAAATGGTGACTAAGCCGCATCGGCAGAACTCATCAACGAAATGAGGAGTTGTGGATTTGCTGGAGATGCTTCAACCTTTAACATGGTCACTAATATGTTATATGATGGGAGATTGGACAAAAGCTTCCTCGATATGCTTTCTTGAAAACAGTTTCATCATCTTCAACATAAGCCGCGATCTGAGGTAACTGTGTCCTGTTTAGAATCGTCTATTGTAGTTTTGATTTAGGGTTTTGAACTTTTGATTCATCGATTTCGCTTATGCTATTTGTTGTTCTGTTAGTCGATTTGTTAATATTGATTCCTCAATTTCACTTAAGCTATTCTGTTAGTCGATTTGTTGATGGTGTTTGTTTGATTGTTCGTTGATTAAGCTCAGTTTGTGATTTTATCGATTTTGTCTTCTCCAAATGGAGCTTCTGAGATTCTGTATTCTTGTTATTCGTCTCAAAATGAATGTGACTTCTATGTTTACTCCTTAGATTTTGTCTTTTCTCTGTCAAAATCCAAATGATAAATGGGTCACAATTTGTTGCAAGCATTCAAAATGTAGACAAGCTTGTTTCTTTTAGCTAAAAAACTTAAAACTTCTCTAGATATTTTGTTTTTCTTTACATTGTTCTCTTTGGTAGTATTTTGTTCATGCCTTACGGTTTTGTTCTCTTTGTTTGATAATTTTGTGTTTGTTCTGTTTGATAATTGTTCTGCTTGATAATGTTATGTCTTGTTCTTGTTACAGTTTTGTTTGATAATGTTTTGTCTTGTTCTTGTTACAGTTTGTTCTTTTAATGACTCTTATAGACTGTTAATGACTTTTGTTCGTGAATTATCTTGTTTCAGATGGACTCATACTCATCTCCAAATGTTGAGAATAATGCAGAACAAGACTTTGGAGTTTGAGAATAATGCAGAACAAGATTTGGAGTTGGAGCTGTTTGTACTCTATTATCAGTTTAAAACTTATGT
Source organism: Biscutella laevigata subsp. laevigata (assembly GCA_900406315.1). Classification (NCBI taxonomy): domain Eukaryota; kingdom Viridiplantae; phylum Streptophyta; class Magnoliopsida; order Brassicales; family Brassicaceae; genus Biscutella; species Biscutella laevigata. Next base: position 4,659 of record OVAU01000693.1, read on the forward strand.
ACATGTGTGAAAACTTCTTAGGCTATTTTGAACTATTACGATTGGAAGTTGGAACCTTAAGGTGTTGTTTTGAACTTCTCATACTAGTATTTTGTTTTTATTTACACTGTTGATCAGGTTTTTTACTGTAACTTACAGATTTAACATGTGCAAAACTTTCGAGTTTTGGTACTTTTGATACCCGAAAATCCGAAATAACAGTTAACCAAAAATATCCGATTAAATTCCGGATACTAAGACGTTTTATATATCCGAACTCGCTAATATTTACACCGAAACCGAACCAAAAAATAATAATATCCGATTGGGGTTTACATGTCTAGTCCATAAAAACCGATAGTCGAATAAAAACCGATAATCGAATAATCACAAACCAAACCCAAATGGATATCCGAACGTTTAACCTTAGTAAAATGATCACTATCCAAACCCGAATGGATATCCGAACGTCAAACTCTGATAACTTTACACATTTAGTATGTCCAAAACTTTTGGGTTTTGGTACATTGGTATCTGAAAACCCGAAATAACCGCTAACCAAAAATATCCAGTTAAATTTTCGATTCTAAGATGCTTCATATTTTCGAACCAACCCGTTACTATCACACTGAACCCAAACCCAAAAAAGAAAATAACCGGATGAGTTTTACATGCCTATAGTTCATAAAAATCGATGACCGAATTGCTAGTATTCAAACTAGAACGGATATTCAAACACCTAACCCGAAGATATATTAGGTAAATATAAAATGTATATTTCACAAACAATATTGAGGAAATGTTTTATATTCGTTTCGTATCAACAAACCATTAATGCATAAGATTTGTGATATATGCTACTTAAAGAAACTTTAATATTATGTATACTAGCAGAATATCTGCACTGTTGCGCAGATTTATTTTATTTTAATATTTTCAATTTTGTTTTATATAGTAATTTACATTATTAAAAACTATATATTTACTTATCATATACTATCTATTATCTAAATTATTTTTGTAAATTTGATATTTGAAAAAGACTTGAATATATTATCTAAAAACTTTAAAATGAATAGGAAATTCGACTTCTTTAATATTTTGGAAGTACATTTTGCATACACACCATAATTCATTTCTATTACCATATAACACTTTCGTATATAGGATTAAGCAATATATTCGTATCACAAGTAGATAAACAAATGAAAGAAGAAGAAAATAGTCTGAGCATTCTCATGACACACACTCCTTCGTTAGAAGAAAAAAAACTATTTACCTTCTCAATGAGATTCATTGATGACAAAACATTGAAAATTTCATAAAGCCGCCTTTTTTTTTCCGTAGAAAGTAATCAATGTCTCAACCGGTTTTAATGAATATGGTGGTCCTCTTCTTTTAGTGATCGTTGGGTGAGCGATAACGTTAATAAAATCACAATAACATTAAGAAAGAAAAGGTCATCTTCAAGCTTGATGAACAATAATATTAATTCAGGATTGGAGAAACTCGATTCTCTCTCTCTAACATTTCTCTCTCTATTCCCTCTCTCGCAGTCAGGGTTTCGAGGAGGAGGAAGTTGGAGAGCCTCCGTCGCCGGCTGAGCACAACCGCATGCACCGCGACTCGCCGCCGATTCTCGCCGGTCCTCTCTTAAGCTCCGGCGACGCGGGATGAGTTTGCTCGCGAAAGCACCGCCGTCGCTTCGCGGTTAGGTGGAGCAAGCTTCTCCCGCGGCGCCTCAGCGCTTTTCTCCCCTTCACAGCTCCTTCGCCGGCCGCTTCTCGATCTCCGACGGAGATACCCGCGTCGCGGACCGGTAAAACCCCCTGCCTCCTCCGTCTTCCTTTGTTTGAGTCTGGGTGGATCTCCCTTCACTCCACCGTGCTGCAGAGGAGATGTGCGTCCGCCGGATCTAGTGGTGATTCTAACGGCGGGGTTAGAGACCAAACGAAGATCCATCGGACAAACTCTCCTTCAGAGCTGGGATACTTTTACGTTGCTCTTCGCCTCCATCAGAAGCCGCCCGGAGGGGTCCAAATCGCGGCTAAAGACGCCGGCGATTGCTTCAGCGAAGATCCCTACCTCGGTTCGCTCGTTCTTTCTCTCTTGCGAAGATCTCTTCGAGGATATTCCGGATCCGGACACCGGAGTTTCTCTCGAGCATGATCGGCGTAGGCGGTCGACGAGTCGGCGGCGACAGTTTCAACTTCGTGACGGCGGCGGCGGCTCCTTAGGGTTTCAAGATTTTTTTGTTGTTTTAGGTTTAGGGCTCCTAGGGTTTGGGCTTTTTTGGTCTGGGCCTATTTTGAGCCCTGTTCATTTAACAACATTTAAATTCGAGTGGGCTTTGTATGGGTAAATTGTTTGTTTGGGCCGTTGAAAATCTTAATAAAGAAGTTCTTATATTAAAAAAATAATAATAATAATAATAATATTAATTCAGCGACAGCTGCTATCTACTCCTGCTACATATGATTCTTGCTGCTGAAAATATGAACGTTAACAATAATCACTGAAAATAAGAGTAGCGACTGCCGCTAGCGGTTCATATGATTTTTATCATGACCAAATTGATTTTAATTGCACTCACTTTTTTAACGGCTGTCGCTATTGCAGCGATGCGTTACCGAACATGCCTGGTATCTAAACCAAAATAAAATTTGGTGTATTTTAAACTATTATACTATAAACTAATTTTTAAATTTTGGTGTCCATAGACTTTTATACATACTAGGAGAAAACCCGCACATGCGCGGGTGTCGTTTTATATCTCTTTTTATATAAATTTTTTAACTGAATTTTAATTAACTATATTTCTGACTTTATCAATTTACATCTTTATGATTATTAGAATTTATTTTGCATATTATGCTTAAATTTTTTTATCCTCGCATCGATCATCTAAATTTATTTTTTTTACCTGACATTCTATAAATAAATTGTTTCAATGATCATAATAACCTTTAATAATAACCTCTATTTATATATATTTTATCTAGTGAAATATACCAAAAATATTTATTCAATATTTATAAGTTATAAATAAGTGTTACTATAAATTTTCATATTTTATGATTCCAAATTTGTCGGGTCAAAAATATTTTTTTTCTAAAAATTATCATTTGAAGATTATCAAAATTATATTTTAATTTTAATATATTCTCATATGTCAAAAAGTTAGGTCAACAAAAAGTTCTCGTAGCAATATACCAAAACAACTAAACTTTTTTCTTGTGTTGTGCTCTTTCGATGCAACTCTCTATTCAAAGTTCTTATCTTTTCGTGGAGTTTTACGTATATGATTTCTCCATATGAAAAAAAAATTAGCAACAATTTTTGCAACTATATTATCCATATGAATAAATTGCAAATAAACTCATCAATTGTAGTGAATCCATAAAACTACGTCTTCTTGAAAAAAAAATATCAAAATAAAAAGTGGGAGAAGGTAGAATCGAACTCATAACCTTTAATCAAGACAAATATACACATAACCATTGGGCCACATTAAATTTTTAATGAATTTTAAACTATTAATTACATAATTATATTTTTTTAAAGTAAGGGTATGCCACATGACATGATGGGAGAGCACCCCCTTCTCCTTTTATATATAAGAAGATTTTGGCGCCTAAAACTTTAGCTTTACTTATTTTAGCTCAAGATTGATCCTGCAACAAACATATCATAAAATCAACTTGTCTCACGAGAGCATGAAACAAAGAAAATGCAAGAAAATACAAGATGAGTAAGTTACTTCTCCCTATTAATGTATTGTGGGCATTTCCAAACAATAATTTTACAGCCTCGTCAAGGAAGAAAAACCTAATTTGGAACAGGAGAATACATTCCCATAAAAAAATTCATTATTAAGTTCTCTTATTGGTTATCTCCTATCTAGAGGTGTAAATTTGGGTTCTAACATGCAGACCAATCCCAAATAGTCATATAACTAATTGGGTCTGAACATTTATTTGTAGATCGTTATCCGTGCAAACAGACCTGCGTGGATTTAAAAAAAATGAGTTTGTCGTGGGTCGGCCCATTTGGTCGCGAGTCAACCCAAATAACATCATTTTTTGTAGAGTTTATCAATAATCTAAGAATTTTTTACGGAGTTTTAAAGTAAGGTTGGTGTGGTTATAGTCTCTTAAATCACCTTAGGTCAACCTGAAAGTCATTTGGATTATGCGGATGGGGTTTAGACATCTATTTGTAAATCGTTGTCTGCATAGGAAACCCGCATGGGATTAAAAAAAATTATCCGTGGCGAATTGGATCATTTGGATGCGGACCATCCCAAATTGACATCTCTACTCCTACCCACAACCAAACAACCAAATGTTGGAAAACAAATTATTTCTTGTTCTTTTCTTTTGTTGTGTTCTGATCTCCTTTAGTCCTCTAGGTTGAGATAAAACAGATTATGCCAATTCTTGTAATTTTTTCGGACCAAATGTGGTATTAGTTCCATCGAGACAAAACCTTCACAAGATTTTGCCTCATTTTCTTCTTCTTCCTTTTTGAGACCGCACGTGAGTTTATGCTTCTTTGCCTCAGTTTCTCGTTCTTTGCTTCCTCATGTAGAAGATTAACTACTTCAAGGTCGTTCAGTTCAACGCAACTGATCTCTTGGCTTTTGCAATCTTACTGTCAAGACGCAACATGTGGAACGTACTTATTACCAATTCATTTTCTTTTGATAAAATCAACTTCTCTATCTCTTGTAGCCTCTTGATGGTTTCTTCAATCTAGTGCTCTGTTTTTAGTGCAGAGAAGAAAGTGGCTTTCCCTTTTCAATTTGTATATTTTCCTTTCTTACATTTAAGGACGCTTCTGCTGTTATTCTTCCAGCTTCTTTGAAACTATTATAATATATTAAAATTATTATAACATAATCCAACAAACAAATTATATAAAAATTTATATTGTTTTGATGCTAAATAAATCAGGATTCCTACTTCTAGTTCAACTTTGAAAACCTATTAATTTATTTATAAAATTGATCCATATTTATTTCTTATTTTCTTAACTATAATTTTATTGAATATTCTATATTTGGTTTAAAAATCTATTTTAATCTTCTAAAATATATTTAAAAAATAACTGTAAATTATTGTAATGCAATATTATTAAAAACGAAGTTATATATTTAATTGATCTAATCAAAATTAAATATTTAAATTATAGTGAGATATAAAAGCTGTATCTTTGTAATTATATACATATAACAGATTTTAAAATATTTATTTAGAGGTTACAAAATATAGAGTGATAAATATTGATAAAATTTTAAATATTTTTTTATAATTGTTTTAGAGTTTACGTAATAGTAGTTGTGATGATAATAGTAGTTGTGATGATAAAAAAAAAAAAAAAAAAAAAAAAAAAAAAAAAAAAANAAATGTAGAAAATATAAAGAGAAAGATAAATCTATAATATTGATTGACCGGTGAGCTAGTGTTTTGGCCTTTTGGGTAGGTGCGGAGAATGTGCTAGCGAAGTTGGTGGGTCCATGACCATGAGACTCTATATATTTATATATAGACACGTTCTATGCAGCTAACAATGCATAAATGATATTTCAAATCTTTACCATTGCAAAATTATAAGCGAGCTTTGGTAATTAAGTAATTTGTTACATAAAATAGTTACGTAAAACTTTATCCTGAATTTTTTCCAAATATTAAAAACATGGTACAATAAAAATGACATATTAGTACTTGATTAATTATATTTTAATCATTTAAATCATTCATTTAGCTTGAAACTAATATGGTTTTCCTAGAGTTAAATTTACCAATGCCCCTATATCTCATTCTTTAGCTATTTTGTCTCAATTTTTTGTTTTAATTTTCTAGGTCATAAATAAAATTATTTTTGAAAACTGAAAACGGCAATTTTTTATTTGATTTATAGAGTTTATAAAAATGTTTCAAAAATCGAAAAACTGTTTTAAAATATTTTCACAAAAAACATCAAAATACGATTAAAACGATTTGGAAATATTTTTTTTCGAATTTTTAGGGGTATAGAAGTTCAATCTTTGCACATGGGTTCACTAATCCATGGAGGGAGATAGAGTTTTAATTTTGATGATTTTAAGGAAGTTTTGTTTGAAGTTTAGATTTTAATAAAAAAATAATTAAATAAAAGGCATAAGAGACGTTCTAAAGAAGGAGCGCGTGTGCAAAAAATGTAGTTCTNGGGGCCAAATAAATTTTGCCTCTTTATTTGTCAGATGCTTAAAAAAAGAACTTCAAATCCTAAACACGTTTTTCACGTCGAGCGAGTATAGCACAGGTGGTTTCAGTTGCAGTCTTCACTTGACACTTAAACGAGTTCGACTCACCATCACCGCTTGTGAGTGGTTTGTAAGGGAGTAGATTCTTTTGTGGTCTGGCACAAAAAAAAAAAAAAAAAAAAAAAAAANAACACACACGCTTTTCACATCGAGCTAGTTAAGGAAAATTCCGAAATCTCTCACACTCGCTCACTCCATATTGAACTTCCGTTATCTTCACGTCAACTTAAAAGACGCCACGTCATAAACAGTTACCCAATAGTAAACATCCACGTGTAAAAGCTTGCAAAAGAGTCAAGCCCCATTATAACGACCACGACACGTCCTTAACTTTTTTTTTTTTTAATATATATATATTTTAAATAAGAAAACACTCAATAAAAAGTAGAATTCACTCCTCCTCTGCAAGTGCTTCTTCTCCACTCGTTCTCACTCCTCTCTCATCTTCTCTGACAATGGAAGCAAACAAGTTATACAGTTTATCTACACTTGTAATTCTATTACTATCGATGACTTCAACAGTTACATCTAAAGACGAGGTTGTTTCTTGTACAATGTGTACTTCTTGCGATAATCCTTGTAGTCCAGTCCAATCATCTCCTCCTCCGCCGCCACCGTCAACAACCACCGCATGTCCACCGCCTCCTTCTCATCCCAGCTCCGGCGGTGGTGGTGGAACCTCTTATAATTATCCTCCTCCTTCTCCTTCTCAATCTGGTGGCGGAAAATACCCTCCTCCGTATGGTGACGGTGGTCAAAGCTATTATTATCCTCCTCCGTATTCAGGAAACTATCCTACGCCGCCTCCACCGAATCCTATTGTTCCTTATTTCCCTTTTTACTATCATACGCCACCACCGTCTTCAAGTTCAGATCGGTTTATTTGTTCTAATGTTTTTACTCTTTTCGCCTTCTTCTTCTGTTTGTTGTGACGTACGATCATCGGAATTCGCCGGGAAATTACCAAGAACATCGGAATAATGTGAAAGATTCGCTAGATCTACAAAAGTCTTTAGATATCTTTGATCATAGAACCTAGGTGTTTAGTCCAAATAATTACATCTTTTTACTTTCTTGATCTGCTTTACCTTCTTTTTTGACAATCTGTATTAATTTTCTTGTTTTTTTTTTTTTGGACAACAATTTTCTTGTTTTTTAAAACATTTTAATCACTCATTATTCAGAAATAAATAAAGAATTATTTATTTATGTGCTCTCATTTTTTTATGTCTATGCTTGATTCATGAACTGCTCTTTTAGTGGTTGTTTACACTCAATTATTTCATTTTTAGCACTATTTTTGTCGGCAAATAATTTTTCTTTCTCGCTATCCGTGTTAATTAACTGTAATTATGTTGTTTTTGACAACCATAAGATCAAACAATACGGTAATGATTTAGTTAATACTCCAAATCTATTAATCAGCTACTTTCACGGGTATTAGTAGCTGTTCAATAACTGTATCCACTATATAAGTAATTAATAAAAATATGTACTTATCTTAAAACGCACCGTTTAAAGAGTATTGATTGAATACTACTTAAACGCACCGTTCGAACTTTCCAACATGGAAGAAAATGTTGTAGACACTGATCCGGTTAGAGGGCTTGGATTGACCTGATCAAACCGGAAGCATGTAACACTCACGTGGAAAGGTTAAGGTGGTTGTTAACCCATTAGATGAAGTACTTGCATGGCTAGAGCTGTGACGTTAAATCAGTTTTGTTCTTCTTCTCTTTACTCTGTTTATATTCAATGTTTAATCTTGCGTGGAAAGTAGGTCTAAACAAATTAATTCGAACCAAATAACCAAACTGAAATCGAACCAGAACCGGTGAAATATATTAATTGAATCTTAAATTTTACTATCCAAATAACTGAAGCCGAATTCGATTCAAAACGAAGACCGAGTGGGTATCCGAAAGATGAATATAAGTCTAAATATTCAATATTTCTTTTAAAAAAAAAATATTAATATACTTTTAAAGTGTAAAATTCAATTTTAGATATTTAATATATTTCTAATGTTTATTTTCAATTTTATGTATTTTAGTTATTTTTAATGAAAATAGTTTGAATTTTCGGGTTTAATAGTGTATTTTAAATATATTTTTAGTATTTTAGATTGAAAATACTCGAATATGAAATGATTTGAAAGTATTTCGGTTCATACAAACCCAACCCAAATTCTGAAGTACCTGAACCGAATTTGTACCAAAAATATAACCGAACAGATCTTTTAAATCTCACGAAAACATAAATTTGAATGGATCCTACCAAACTCAAACCCCCACCAAGATAAGCCTACTGGTGTTTATATGCATCTGTGAGATATTAAAAGACAAATATCGCTTACTCGACGAGGTAATTGCAATCTTCGCAATATTATGTGGAAGAAAATGACACTCAATCTTAGTCTAAGAACTTGGAGCTATATCAAATCTTCTACAAAGAAAAACTATATTAGGACATTGAGATGGGATGCATATATCAAACATATAAAGTAACTGATGTTGGAATATTATTGGAATGATCAAGTCATGCTAATGTTATGCTCAAGAAAAAAATAATATTATTTTGCGTCCACGACTACTCTTAACATACCAACGTGCGTACCAAAAGGTTCAGACTCAAGACCTCTCGACGTGCGTCCTTGTCTCTCACAACGTTTCACAATTATCTCTTAAAGATTATAGACTCTCGTTACACCATTCTTCATCATTCACTAGAATCAAACTTCTCTTTGGAGAAAGACAAAAAATGGGTTTTCTCCTTCCGATTCTATTCGGCGTGTTTCTCTTCCTCACCGTTACTCCACCTTCTACGTCTCAGCGTTCTCCTCCTTCTCCTCCAGCAATACTGGTTCCCGCGCCTGCACCAGCACCGACTTCTCCCGCAGATCTCTGTAACGGAATATTCCTCTCTTATACATTCATACTCGGTCGCAAGATTCCACCAAACGATACAACTGATCAACCTTATCGATTTGAATCACTCCTCACGGTTCTTAATAATGGTCGTGAAGAGCTTAAAGAATGGAGAGTGTTTGTCGGATTCCAACACGACGAGATTCTTATTTCCGCCTCTAATGCGTTAATCGTCAACGGAACTGAGCTTCCTGCTCTTGTAGGAAATGGAACCATCTTCGGTGGCTATCCGGTTTCTGATCTTAAAACGGCTATTCAAACTGCTGGAGACTTGAAACAGATGATGGCTGAGATAGATCTCGTTGGTACTCAGTTCATGGTGGCTCCTCCGGCAATTCCTTTGCCGTCGAATATATCTCTGGTTAACGATGGTTGGCTTTGTCCTGAGCCTAGACTTGAAAGTAATTACTCCAATCGATTCCCATCTTCTTATGTTTATTTTTATGTTCCATTATGGTGGACTTGGGTTTCGGGTATGATCCATTCGAGATTTTGGGGTAACATGATTAGTTCAGTTATTTTTTGGCATAAGTTCGGTTCGTATTCTTCCAAATTCGAATCGGATAAAGGGAACTGAAATATGTTTAGATCCTTCGGTTCGTATGGTATTTTCAACCTAAAATACTAAAAAATATTCAAGATACTATTAAACACGGAAATGAAACTATTTTCATTAAAAAATAAACTATTTTCACTAAAAATATACAAAATACATAAATAAACACAAAACTGAGAATAAAACATTACACATATATTAAATATCTGAAATTTTATTATTAAACATTAAATATAAATCAAATATTTAAAATACTAATAAACATTGAATATTTAGACTTGAGTTTAGATCTTTCGGGTACTCATCCGATTCTCGGTTCGAATTCAGTTTAAGCTATTCGGATAGTGAAATTTAAGATTCATTCATGTTTTTTCTGATTCTCTTTCGGTTTGATACCTCTTTTTCGATTTGGTTCGATTCAGACTTATTTCATATGGTAATTGCTTGTGTCCATTAGGTAAAAGAGAGCTAACGACGTGTTGCGAGAGAAACGCGACCATAAAAGTCAACACAACAATCATTGACAAATTCCTTCCAAGACAACCAGGAGACTTAACTATAATGTACGATGTGATTCGAGCCTACGACCAAAACTACTTAGCCGAAGTAACCATGGAGAATCACAACCCACTAGGTCGACTCGACCATTGGGAACTTAGTTTCGATTGGAAGCGAGACGAGTTCATAACAAAACTCCAAGGTGCTTATCCAACGGTCGTAGATGCAACAAAATGCATCTACGGTCCACAAGCTCAAATCTACACTGGTCTTGATTTCGGAGATGTTCTCACGTGCGAGAGACGACCGATTATAGTTGACTTACCTCCGACTAAAGCTGAAGATCCAACGTTCGGTAAAATCCCTTCTTGTTGTAGAAACGGTACGATCTTGCCACGTATCATGGATCCTTCGAAATCAGCTTCTGTGTTCTTGATGCAAGTTTCCAAAATGCCTCCGGATTTCAACAGATCAGCTCTTTTTCCACCGCAGAATTGGAGAATCAAAGGAACTTTGAACCCGGATTACTCATGTGGACCACCGGTTCGGGTTAGCCCGACTTTTTACCCGGATCCAAGCGGTATGCCTACTAACAAATCATCTTTCGCCAGCTGGCAGATTGTTTGCAACATCACACATGCGAAAACAGAGATACCGAAATGCTGCGTTTCGTTCTCTGCTTTCTTCAACGATTCAATCATTCCTTGTAACACTTGTGCTTGCGGTTGCGTTTCCGAAACGCGGAATACTTGTAACGCGGAGGCTCCTGCACTTCTCATTCCTCCAGATGCTCTTCTCTTCCCTTTTGAAAACAGAACATCGCTCACGGTTGCTTGGACTGCACTCAAACATAAAACCCTACCTAATCCAATGCCGTGTGGAGATAACTGCGGCGTTTCGGTGAATTGGCATTTAGCGTCTGATTACAGAGGCGGTTGGACCGCGAGGATAACGATTTTCAATTGGGGAGGAATTGATTTTCCCGATTGGTTTTTAGCGGTTCAGATGAAGAAACCAGCGATTCTTGGATTCGAGAAAGCGTATTCGTTTAACGCGAGTCTTCTCAGCGTTGACGGAGGAGTTAACAACACCATTTTCATGGAAGGTCTTCCTGGTCTTGAATATCTTGTGGCGGAGCGTGATGAGTTAGATCCGAAGAAGAAGAATCTGAGAGTTCCTGGTAAACAACAATCGGTGATTCAGTTCAGTAAGAAGCTTACGCCAGGGATTAAAGTGGCGGAACGTGATAGTTTTCCGGCGAAGGTTTTGTTTAACGGTGAGGAATGTTTGCTTCCTGATGTGTTTCCGATTCACAGTGGTGGTAGACGAAATGGATTAACGACGGTTTTGTCGTATATTGCGATTGTTGTTGTGGGGATTATGTTTAGAATGTAATCTTCTTTTTTTAGGGTTTATATTTTGTGTTTCTTGATTGATTAATTCGTTTTGTAAAATCAAGATTGGTCTTCACTGGAAACAATAGTGATGTTTTTTTTGTTAATTTTGATGTTTATTTATATTTTCTACACAATTTAGGGAAAAAACTAAAGCTTAGCAAAAACAAATAATATGAATCTGGAATGGAAACACGAATCCGACCAGAAAATATAACGTGAATTCGAATGGATACTCGAAATATCTCAATTTTGTAGATTATTATTAACATAATCAAGTTCTCCAAAATATAGGTTTTAGCATTTTAAAAACCATATGTGGATTATTATTCAGTAGGCACAAAATATTTTCAAACTTATACTTAGTTAGATGATCCATTTAGATTATTTTATTTTTCGATTTGAGTTCGATTTTGATTTCAGTTCAAGTTCAAAGATACTAACATAATTTTTTATATTTCCGAGTTTGATATGTGTTCTAACCTAAAATACTACAAAAATTCGAAATATTAATAGACGGTGTAAAATTTTATATAAAATTTAAATACTAAAAGGAAAATGGATTTCAAGGAAATTTTTATTAGGGATCTTAATCATCAAAATCCTGTAAAACAAAGATTTCCTAATCTATTTTTTGTTTTATTTTGATGACAAAAAATCCTAAAAAGGGTAAAAACAAAAAAAACCAAAAAAACCAAAACAAAAAACAAAAATAAAAAAGCAAAAAGAACCCTAATTATTATTATCATCTTCAAAGGCAGTCTTCCAACTCTGTCTACTCAACATTGTCCGTATAGAAAGATGACTAGAATCAATCGCAAAGCAAATCTTCCGAGTCTCTCTATGTCTAAACATCCAAATCGTAAGAAAATATTCAAATTCCACAAGTCTATATCTCCTCACGTATTCATTCCATCCTTTACTCGTCAACACAGGTGTATCTCCATTCCACATCTTAAACATCATCTCAAAAACCTTACCACATGGTCCATACACTGAAACCTCATATCCATTAGCCCTAACTCTCTCTGATTTCTCAAGAACTTCACTCATCATCTTCTTCACTTGCTCTTTCCCTAACATAAGCCTACATTGATCTTCTTTCACATCGCTATTCATCAACTGTTTATAAATTGGTTCGCTGTATTTATCCGTTACATTAACATCATTGATGATATATCTTGGTGGATTTCTTGGTGTGTCTTTCTTCCATTGAAGAAGTAACTGTAAGGATTTTTCAGAATCATCTTTCTCAACGATTTGCCTTTTTGATTTCTGTTCTTTTTGGTCTGCAATTTTCGACTTCTTGATCTGATTTTGTTCACGTCTCTTCTTGTTGATTATCTTTCTGTAATGCATACTGAATCGTAATAACTCTAACTGTTCTTCTTCATCTTCTTTACGCATAGCTTCTTCTTTTAACAACTGATCATAAGGTTTTTTGTAGTGGCGTTCAATTGTTCCCAAATAGTCATCCTCTGCAAGTGCTTCTTGATTCGCCATGAATGATCTGTGAGTTGATTTACGAGGTTTAATTATCTCTACGTAGATGTATATATATAGATCGAGAAGATATCTGTTCTGAGTAAGAATAGGAATAAANATTTACGAGGTTTAATTATCTCTACGTAGATGTATATATATATTGATCGAGAAGATATCTGTTCTGAGTAAGAATAGGAATAAAAAAGTGTTTCAACTTTATCTCGTAATTATTGTGTTTTCTTGATTTATTAATTCGTTTTGTAAAATCAAAGATTTATCTTTTCTAGATTTGCCTTCTTATATTTCATAGAATTTGTCTCCTTCTTTACAAGTATCAATATCTATTAATGTTTAGAATCGGATAAAATTACCAAAAATCGAATCAAAATGGTCAAATCAAATCCAAATCGAATTATGAAAAACCCTAAAAATATATAAAAAAAGTTATACCAAATTTTCTCAACCGAATCAAATTTAAATTCTATAAAACTGAATAGTTTACCTAAAATTAATAAAAAATTACTTATTTTAATTATATATAGAAAAATATAATTATATGTATTTAATATATAATATTACTTAAAAATTAATTAATGATATTTATTTTTGTGCTACTATGTAAAACTGAACCAAATACAATACAAAAATCAACCAATCTATAACTTATTTCTGAATAAAGAAACTTTTACAAATAAATAAAAA
>OVAU01000694.1:0-18500 GCA_900406315.1 Biscutella laevigata subsp. laevigata
CAGCAGTCATAGGCGTGACGAAATCGGACATGCAAGGGAACTAGCCAGTCATGAGATCTGCCCGTAGCCTCAAGAAGGAACACTCGAAGAGCATCCAAGGAGGTCAGATTGTAGTCAACAATTGAAGAAAATAAAAACAGAGGGACCAAACCACCGTCACCAGAGAAGACAGAGATCTTCACGAAACGAGAGAGACAGATCCAACATGCAAAAGAAGAAGACAAGAGGCCGGAGATCCCCGTAGCCATCTATCACCTTCAATGCTCCACCGAGAATTTCGAAACGCCGGCGAACGACAAAAACAAGCCGGATTAGACTAAGGCTGTACACAAAAGAGAAGAAGATGAAACCTCCTCACACCGACGCCGAGGAGGCCGCCGGCGGAGGAGGGAGGAGAGCAACAAGAGAGGCGACGCGGCTAGGGTTATGAATTTATTCAAAATTTAATCTTAAAGTTTTCTTTCTTTCGATATCTGAGGAATTTTATCATTATGTAAGTAGTTTATAACACAAATAATTTATACTTTTGGGTGACTAATTTACACTTTTGATAGTTTTAACTTTGTAATCTGTATTACTTTGTCTCAATTTATTTTCATTTACTTATGGCCACAAGCAGGTTCCACTCACTTACTATAACTCAACAATATAATATAAAATCAAACAGATAACATTTATCTCGGTCCTTTACCTAAATTATTCAACATTTATAGTATTTAAAGAACCGATTATTTCTTTAGAAACAACTTTTGGTCCACAAACAATACTATGATAAGAAAATTCACCTTCTACTCTTTGTATAATTTGATAAGAATTTGAGTGAGACATCTAGTTTTGATGATTCCTAACACAACTGATTTGAGTATCCTAAGGACTTTTGCCAAGTGAAAGATCCTCTCTATTATACAAAGTTCAAATCCAGCAGTCACTGAGTCGTAATAAAACTACCATTGATTCAAAACATTTGCTTTAAAATGATGAAATTGCAGCGTTTTCATTTTCCATCATGATATGGGTGTAATTAACAAATATTAAATATTAGGGTTACTATTAGAAAGATTTTATAAGTTTAGGCATATAATGCAATTACTCATTTTTAACCTCACAAAACATTTGAGTCAATAGGATAGCAGTTTAAATAAAGAAGAGATTTTTTTCTGATTCCAGAGAGCTACGAGCAATCTCACTATCAGAATCTGATCCCACTTTTTAATTCTCAGGAAAAAGGTAAGATTTATTCTCCTTCTCCGTTTGAGATCTGTCTCAGATTCGTCTTAATCGTGCATTGAATCGGTAGCTTCATAGATAGATCTTGGTTCTTTTTGTGTGTCTTCTCAAGCTGGTATGATGCATGGATCCGATTGATTTATTTGACTGAAATTAAATCACTATCTCGATCCGATTGATGAAATTCCCCATTTATATGATGTGTGTATAATTCCTTGGTTCTTGGGTTCAGTGTAATGGAGCTGATTTTTATAGTTGTGTATCTACATGTGTATTGTTTGTTGACTGTTTCTGTTTTCCATCTGGATTTGACTGATCTTTCTAAGTGACTTGATCCTCTATGTTGAACTCAGTTTTTTTTATGTGGTTGCTGGAATTAGTTTCAGATCCTCCTCTGAATTGCTTGAGTTTTTGGTTTAGAGGGGGTTGTATAATGTTGTTTATCCTCAGTGTTTACTTGAGAAAGATGGTGTTCATTGGATCATCCATTGTACATCAAGTATAATGGATATGCTTGTTTCTGAACAGCGAATTGTAATATCAGAAGTTCCTCTTTTGTTCCTTGCGTTTGTTTTCATTTTCAGTTAGTTGAAGATGGAAGGGACTGTGTTTACGCCTTGTTTGGAAGGGATGAAGCATGTGAAGACTGAACATGGCGAGATGCTTACTAAGCCTTTTCTAGAGGTCTGCAAGACAATCTTGCCTGTTATAGGTAACAAAGGAATAAATTTTTCCGTTATTCCTTCATCTGTCTAAATTCTTTTGAGTGGATTTTTAGACATTTTTGTGTGTGATTGTTCTTTGTTCTTCAACACTGCAAGCTCATTCATACCTTGTAATTATCCGTTTTTTTCTCATGTTATACGGAGACCCATACCTCTAAATTACAGATGTTGTAAGCTTCTCATAACCTATCAGTTTCCTATTTCATGCCTTTATTTTATCTTATTTCGTTTCTAGATAAGTTTGGAGCCGCTATGACTCTCGTGAAAGCTGACATTGGTGGCAACATATCGGTAAAATTCTCTTCTAAATCCCACGATTTTGATAATCGAGGAGTTCAAATCTTTCCGCATTCACATCATAAACACTGATAAAAGTGAACTTCCTGGCCATGTTCTTGCTTGTCTTACATAGTCTATGATACCAAAGAATAAGCTACTGAAATTGTGTAGTGTTAGGGACATGGCCTCTGTGGATTGATTTATTGTCTTACAAGATAAAACTAGTGGTCCTTCTCTTGTGTAGAGGTTGGAGAAGAACTACTTGTCTGATCCCGACAAGTTCAAGTACTTGTACACCTTTGTTCAAGTTGAAATTGAGACTAAGACAGCAAAAGGATCGTCTAGTTGTACCAACGGACTTCTCTGGTTAACCAGGTAAACGATACTGGCTTACACTGAAGAGAACTGCTTCTCAGAAACATACATATATCATCACTATATGATTGATTCTTTCAGAGCAATGGATTTTTTAGTGGAGCTGTTCCGCAACTTGGTAGCACATCAAGACTGGTCAATGTCACAAGCTTGTGGTGACTCATACCAAAAAACACTCAAGAAATGGCACGGATGGCTCGCCAGTTCTAGCTTCTCTGTATGTACTTGCGCCTTCTTCGATTGGCATATTCTGTAAACCGATCTGATTTTGATTTCCTGAGACCCCGTAAACATTTTTTATCAGATGGCTTTAAAGCTTGCTCCAGACAGGAAAAAGTTCATGGATGTCATATCTGGTTCTGGTGACATCTACGCAGACATGGAAAGGTTTTGCGTTGAGTTTGGTCCGTTTCTTCAACAAAATCACAAGTTCCTGGTAAGTCAAGACTTTGAAACCGTAAATCATCCCAGTTTCTTCAGTTCCATCACACGCTTTGGTTCTTATATGTAAATTTGCAGGCTACTGTTGGTATGGACGACATGAAAGCTTCTTGATTCATCAATCATATGGTTATCGCTGGTTATCAATCTTCTTTGCCAGACAATTTGTCCGTTTCCTCCTTCGGATCCTAAAAACTTTTAGACCCTCCAAAGAAACAGAATAAATGTTTCATTTCTATCGGAATGTTCACTTATATATTCTCAGTGTTTGTAACATTCGAATCAATCTATCCATCTGTTATGAACTTACTAATCGAACTCTGTATCTTTATTACTTGTATCAATGAATCTCAAGATTACTAGGCAATCTCAGAACACAATCACATACGATCGGTTCTTCGATGCTAAAAGCACATATGCTTCTTCTCACAATTCTCTAGATTCTTCGATAACTCAATACAATGGTCCACTCATCTATTTATAATTATCCCAGCTAACCAAACTAAACCAACCAACCCAACTAATGAAATTGACAAGGAAAACCGAACTCTGGACATATTCTTAACGTCTTTAAACCGGACTCCGGAGCAGAGCTCTTAACGCTTTTGTCCTCCAATTGATGTCCGCTTCCGAACATACACATTGTGATGCATATCAATACCGGCCCCAATAAGACGAAGCTTGTCCTCAAGCTTAAAAGATGGATATCTCCTTGCAAATTCCTTAGCCAATTCCCATGTCGAATCGTGAGATGGTAAGTTTTTCCAAGTAATGAGTACCTCTAAGTATCCTGTAGCTAAGTAACGATGATTAACAACAGCCAACGGCTCAACGCAAAACTGGACTGAATATGCGGCTTGCAACGGTAGTGCATTGACAGTGTGGTTCTGACCTATCATTGGCTTTAGCTGAGAGATATGAAACACGGGTGAATTCGAGCGCCATCTGGAAGTTGTAGTTTATACGCCGTCTTACCTATTTTCTCAATCACCACATATGGACCATAATAACGAGCTGCAAGTTTCTGGCACGTCCGAGCATGAACAGACTGTTGGCGATAGGGACGCAACTTGAGATACACCTTGTCACCCACTGAAAATTCCAGGTCCCTCCTGTTTTTATCTGCATTGTTCTTCATAATCTGCTGAGCTCGTGTCAGTTGTTCTTTAATCTCTCTAAGCATCTGATCCCGATCTCGTAGCAACGTCTCCAGCTCCGAGTTCTTAGTAGAACCAGTTTCAAAAGGCAGCAAGCTAGGAGGGTCTCTACCGTAAACCACCGCAAACGGAGTGGTCTTCAACGCAGTGTGGTACGAAGTATTGTACCAGAGTTCTGCCCAAGACAAGTACTTAGCCCATGTGCGCGGGTGAGTGGATGCGAGACAGCGAAGATAAGTCTCCAAGCACCGATTAAGGACCTCGGTCTGGCCATCAGTCTGTGGATGAAACGCAGAACTGTTTTGAGTTGAGTACCTGCTGCCTTGAAGCTCTCACGCCAGAAATGACTAAGAAAAATCTTGTCTCGATCTGATACTATAGACTTGGGAAATCCGTGAAGTCGAACAATGTCCTTAACGAATTTGGCAGCAACATCACAAGCAGTAAAGGGGTGTCTTAAGCCAATGAAATGAGCGAATTTGCTTAAGCGGTCGACAATAACCAAAATCACATTAACCCCCTCCGACATCGGCAACCCTTCAACAAAATCCATGCATATATCATCCCAAATCTTGTCTGGCACATGCAGTGGTTGCAACAATCCAGCTGGAGCGAGAGTTGAATATTTATGTGTCTGACAAGTCACACACTGAGCCACATAATCTGCCACTGTTTTGCGCAAGCCTTTCCAGTCAAAGTATTGTTGTATGCGTTTCTTTGTCTGTAATATGCCAGAGTGACCGCCAAGTTTTCCCTCGTGAAACTCCGAAACAATCCGTGGAATAAACTTGGAATTAGGAAGCAGCAACAATCTTCTCTTATATCATACACGACCATCAATGACTGAGTATCCAGGTTTCAACACTTCCCCTTTCTGAACAGATGAACATAACTGCTGCAGCTCTTTGTCGTCGGCCACTTCACTTAACAATTCTTGTATATCCAACGGTGTAGGGATCGAAAGAGTTAACAATGAAGTCTGATCATCACGTTCAATCCTTGACAATCCATGTGCGGCCTTGTTCTCCACTCCGGCTTTGTACACAATATCAAAATCATATTCGAGAAGACGAGTCAGCCAACGTTGATAGTCCATTGACACTTCTCTTTGATCCCAAATAAATTTTAAACTCTTTTGATCTGTATTGACTGTAAAATGCCGGCCAATGAGGTAATGCCGCCATTTTTGAATGGCAAAGACCATTGCCATGAGCTCTTGTTCATACACAGGCTTCAGACGCTCACGGTCGGTTAATCCATGACTGAAGAATGCGACAGGGCGTCGATTCTGCATCAAGACAACACCCAACCCGAAGCCTGATGCATCAGTTTCGACCACAAATGGTTGGTCAAAATCTGGTAAAGCTAGAACTGGTGCCGATAGCATCGCCTCCTTCAACCTTTCGAATGCGGACTGAGCTTGATCACTCCATGTGAATTGGTCCTTGCGAATTAAGATGTCAAGGGTCTAGCCAATACACCATATTCCCCCACGAAGCGTCTGTAATAGCCCGTGAGTCCCAAAAAACCTCGCAATGCTTTGACATTCCTAGGAGTTGGCCATGAACGCATTGCCTCTGTTTTACTCGGATCCGTCGCTACGCCTGTACTTGAAATGATATGGCCCAGATACTCCACTCGTGATTGTCCAAAGGTGCACTTCTTCTTGTTGGCAAATAGCTTCTGACGCCGAAAAACGTCTAAAACTTCCTGCAAATGTACACAATGCTCGGCCAAACTCCGGCTATATATTAGTATATCATCAAAGAATACTAAAACAAACTTACGCAAAAAAGCCCTAAAAATGGAGTTCATTAAGGCTTGAAAGGTGGCTGGCGCGTTCATGAGGCCGAAAGGCATTACTACAAACTCATAATGTCCTTCATGGGTGCGAAACGCGGTCTTATGAATGTCTTCAGGTCGCATTCAGATTTGGTGATATCCCAAATGAAGGTCTAGCTTTGTGAAGATAACTGAGCCGTGTAGCTCATCTAAGAGCTGATCAATCACAGGTATAAGGAATCTGTCAGGAACAGTCACCCTATTCAGGGCTCGGTAGTCAACGCAAAAGCGCCAAGTTTGATCCTTCTTCTTGACGAGAAGAACAGGACTCGAATAAGGGCTGATACTCCGACGAATGGTACCTGCCTGCAGCATCTCATGCACCATTTTCTCCATTGCTTCCTTGCTAGTCTGGGGATATCGATACGGTCTGACCGATATCGGTCCCATGCCCGGAGTCAAGGTAATGGCGTGCTCATTTCCTCTAAATAGAGGCAATCCTGTAGGAGAATCAAAAACCTGCACACAACCGTCCAGTATAGAAGATAATTCAGGAGCTACCTTCTCACTTACTATAGGCAATGACGCTAAGGAGCCGACCGCAGTACCCACTAGTGACGAAGGCATGCGCTGTGACACTGTCAGTGTTTTGAGAGACCGTCGAGTGAAGGGTAGTGACTCCAGCCAATGTAACCACTTGACATTGGTGAGTGAACGATATCTCCTGAGCCTTCCAGTCAACCTGACATTTACCGAGAGTCTGCAGCCACTGAATCCCCAGTATCATGTCTGCTCCTCCCAACTCCGGAGCGATAAAATCAGCAACAAAATCGATGCCTGACAGCTGAAACTGTACTGCCTGACAAGTACCGAGCGCTTGAACTGTCACCCCATTACCCAGTAAAATGTCCATGTCTGCGGATGAGGATAGACGGATCTTGGCAGACTCACATATAGCCGGTGTTAGGAAGTTATGCGTCGCCCCACTGTCTAGAAAGACCACCAGTTTTGTCTTCCCAATCATTCCCATTAATTTTGTTGTCTTGGGAGAAATTTACCTATGAAAGAATTCAAGGATAACATGCGACACTCCTGGTCCAGCATCCGTTGTGTCCCATGTGTTTCATCCTTTTTTCCTCCCACTCGAGATCATCGTCACACAAAATCTCGACCTCATAGCCATTAAGGACAGTCATAATGCGAAGTTCTTTCCGTGGACATTTAATTTATAGCCTCTGATTCAAGGTCCATCACACTTGAAGCAAATGGCGTTTCTCCTTTTCTCATAGAGCTCAACTGGTGTGTTTTTCTGCTTCAGACGAAAGCCTTGGTTCTGGAATCGATTATCTGTGTATGTCGGTTTGGAGTCGTTGTAACGAGGTCCTCCTTGACCCAATATCGTGCCTGACTCATTGTTCTGAAAGCGAAAATCTCGAGGATTAAACGGAGTGATGTTCGGCGGGTTGGTCTGCCATTCTCTACCTGAGCCATCAGATACATACTGGCAGAATCTACTTGATTCCATCCTCAAAATAGCTGCAATCTGATTATCAATACCCACCGGCTCTTTCATCTTGATAACTTCCTGCATTTCTGGTTTCAGACCATTATAAAAATTGTCCTCTAGATGTTGATCATCGAGACCGGGAACTTGAGCTGCCAAATCCTGAAATTCACTGACATATTCAGCTGTTGTACCCAACCGACGAATCGAAAACAAACGTTTCCCCGACGCCTCCTCAATCGCTTCGCCAAAACGCAGCAACAATTTCCGTTTGAACTCAACCCATGAACGAAAATCTCCTCGTTATGTCTCCTAAAGGTACCACTTTAACACATCACCTTTAAGACTTAAGCACACAAGATTCAGTTTCTCGTCATCTTCAAAGCGACCTAAACGGAAAAACCGTTCCACTAACGAGAACCAAACGTACGGCTGAGCCCCAAAAAATATCGGCAATTCAATCTTTTGTAGCAAGCTCTCTCGATCTTCCAAATTAGCTCGGAATGCTCTAGTATCACGTGTCGTAGGGTCCGAATTCGGGTCCGCGTTGAAGTTGCCCCCTTGATTTCGCTGATTCGTCGCCAGATATATTGCCGCCGGTAACGTTTTTACGAAACCCTGCTCCTCTGAACCAGTGGAAGTGCCCATAATTTTCTTTCCTTCCGCTTTGCTCTGCGGATCAGGTGGTTTCTTGTCATCCACCCGGAGATGTCGTTCCAAAGATGCCATTGAAGACACCAAAGAACTTAAGTTAGCATCCAGATTATCCAACCTTGAATCAATACCATCGATTCTTCTATCTGTTCTTACACCCGAATCGCAGAGTCTTTTTAATCCCCCTTGCAAGAAATCCAATTGACTGTTAATTTCCTGCGGCGACAAGTCCGACACCTCATCAGAATCTGATTTCGTCACGCCTTTCCGATCATCGTCTCCCATGGTCGCGGTTCTTCTTGTCACAAACGCACCAGTTGTTATGAACTTACTAATCGAACTCTGTATCTTTATTACTTGTATCAATGAATATCAAGATTACAAGGCAATCTCTGAACACAATCACATATGATCGGTTCTTCGATGCTAAAAGCACATATGCTTCTTCTCACAATTCTCTAGATTCTTCGATAACCCAATACAATGGTCCACTCATCTATTTATAATTATCCCAGCTAACCAAACTAAACCAACCAACCCAACTAATGAAATTGACAAGGAAAACCGAACTCTGGACATATTCTTAACGTCTTTAAACCGGATTCCGGAGCAGAGCTCTTAACGCTTTTGTCCTCCAATTGATGTCCGCTTCCGAACATACACATTGTGATGCATATCACCATCACTCTTGTCAGTGTTTATGTAATTGTGAATCTTTTATTTATATTTTCTGAAGAGAAACATTTCAAATATGTCCAGAGTTGCAAGTTCCAATTTCATTATTGCCATTACATAAATCGCAATTTCTCCTTTAGATTAAATGCTTATTAGTGGTCTTGTCTCCTTCTGTTCGACCAAGAAAATCCTCTTGACAATTTGTTTCCCATGGAGGGTTTGATTAGCTCTCCGAGTCTACGTTGCTTACATTATCATCAACAATCTAAATATAAAACCAGATATTATCTGTTAATTGCAGCTTTGAACCCTTTTTCTTAATTTTTTATCCTCTGTTAAGAAAAACACACAAAACTTAGTGCTTTCCCTCTTCCTTCTCTTGGTTGATCTCAACCAATAACTTCTCGGAGATCTCTCTCCTTCTCTCCCCTCTCTCTCTTCGGAACATTTTAACTTTTTTCCCGTCAAAAGATAATCCATACGTTCAAGGTATAATCTTCAGATTTCCTGTTTGTCTGTTGTGCTTTACAAGCTTATTGATTTGTTCTTCGTTTGCTTTTCGTGCAAGTTAGGTTTTTGGGAGTTGCATAGCTGCAAGGATCGAAAAAGGTTGTCTCCGACGTGTGGATACACACCAACCGGAACCAACCCTTTCTTAGATCAATGACGACGAATTCGATGAAAGGCCTTTTTAAGGGCCTTCGTTATATTACTCAGATTTTTGGTGAGTCTCATCGATTGTTTTTCCACAAACGTGAAAAAAACTCTATATGTTGTTTCTTGTGTTAATACATTCTTTTGCAGACGAAGAGAAAGAGCAAGAGATGCAGATTGGTCTTCCGACCGATGTAAAACATGTTGCCCATATCGGGTCCGAGGGTCCAGCCACCGATACACCAAGCTGGGTACGATCATACATTCACACATGTAATCTTTTACATGTATCTCCCATCATTATCATCACTGCCTTTTTGGAAATAAACTGCAGATGGGTGATTACAAACCTCAAGAACATGAGAATGCTCAAGTCGTTACTAGAGGAAACTCCAAGAAATACAACCCTCAAGGTTAACATTTCTTCTGTTTTTGTTTTTTTGGAATTTTTTGGATCAGTTCGAAAAATTGACGACTATCTCTCTACAGAGATGAACCACGGTGGAGCAGGGCTAAAAGAATTACTGCCTTCGAGTACCATGGAGAAACCGAAACACAAAACAAGGCGGAAATCCGGGACACTGGTGGATGGAAGTGCTGCATCATCAGATGAACCACATAAGCAGTCCAGACATAACCGAAGCACACCCGTGTCAAAGGACTCATCCAACGATCAAGAAGCTTCAGTCCGTAGAAGGCGTGGTGGTATCTCAGCTCATGACACGGAAGTCTCTAATCATCTTCCTGATGGATCAGCTCCACATCGGAAGGCTACATCACGACCGAGGAAACTAAAAGGATCATCAGGAGGAGAAGGATCAGTGAAGAGATCATCGAAAGGTTCAGTTGTTCGATCTGTTGATACCTGTAATGATACTATCTGAGAAACATAAACGACAATATGAAATGTATTTTTCTGTCACCTGTGTGTGAGAGTTTGTTTTCGTTTCTCCTTTTCTTAACCGCTCAAGGAAAACAAAAGGGGAGACTCACAAGAAAACAGATTCTGATTAAACTCAGAGATTCCATTGATACTTACCAAATCGAGAAGAAAATGTTTGCATGCAAAAGGAGCAGCAAGAAGTGCATCAAACTCAGATTTTCTATTTCTTGCGAAGATCTATGCCAGCTTTCTTGGCAACAGCATCGAGTCCGTTTTTCTCTATGGTCTTCAAGGCCTTAGTTGATAAACGAAGTTTGACAAAACGTTTGCCAGCCTCCCACCAAACTTTCTTGTATTGTAAGTTGACGAATTGCAACTTCTTGGTCTTGTGGTTAGAGAATGAAACTTTGTTTGCTCTGTTTGCTTTCTTCCCAGTAAAAGGACAGATTCTACCTGAAAAATGAAAAACAAAACAGTAAGAAACACGAAATGGCAGTTTATAAAAGGAGGGATTCATGATGAAGAAGAAGCAATTTCAACGGAAACTAAAAGGATTTATCAACAACTAATATCTTTCAGAAACTCCTTTCTTCAGCACTTAAAATCATCCAAGTTTTTACATTTTAGGGGCAACAGCATAGCATCAACGGAACTTAAACACAGTGATCACTTCAATTCCCTAGCAAGACATAATTTCAGAGAATTCAAACACAAAATTTCGAAATTTCGAAGCTCGACATCATGAATTCATTAACAGAAGTAATGACGAAAAAAAGGGAATGGGAGAATTACGGGCGACAATTGGCTGAATCCCGGGAAGGGAAGGAAGGGAGATACGACTGGTGATGTCACTGGAACCATGCGAGATTCTTACGCCACTGAGCTGGGAGGTGAGAAATCCAAGCTCCGTTGAAGTTACCGTTGACTTAACGACGGACTTCGGTGATGAGGTCATTCGTAGCCAAGCTCCCTGCGTCGCAATTGTCGTCATTTGTCGTTGTTTACTGCTTCGATTCCCAGCAGCGAAAGAGTTTTGGATAACGATGAAGATTGGGTTTTCATTTATTTGTAGAAAAGGACAAACCTCTTCGTCATTTAGAAGGTCTCACGTCCTCTAAAGTCTAAACCCAACAACGGTTTTAACTTTAACCAATAAGCATTTTACAATTTGAAGAATGTCAACTCTGGCTATTGAATTACACATTACGGTTTAATCTTCACTTCTGAGATTCTCGAATTCACAAAAGTAACGAGACACTGCTGGTAATAAAAAACCAACCTGATCACTCTCCCAAATGCCAAAGATTACAAAGAGATTCTTCTAAGGATTTTCGGTTTTAGATGCTATGTATCTCAAACCGGTTTGAACCGGTATGTGGTAAAATAAGAAGAACCAGAGACTAGTCTTCTTATGTTTGGGAGGAATAACTTTTTTTTTTTTATAATCCGGGGATCCAAGTCCTTCGGACTCAGACTAACCTCGGAGGCCATGGAGAGTCAGGTGAATACCCATGAGGTGTCCAAGAATAAGATGACTTAGTTGCACGTGGGGGGAATCAAACTCAGGTGTGGTAGCACCCCTTACCACTAGTCCACCTCATCTTGGACAAGGGAGGAATAACTTACCGACTTGAGAATCTGATTTGGTAAAACTCTCTAGAAACATATTCTGCTTTCACAATCCGGTTGCCATAGAGCCTTCTGTGCAATGAATGGTTCACACAACTTGTTTTCAACTGTCGAACTTTCTGCCCTGACAACCTCGATAGGATCTACATTCTCTGCAATATCATCTGATTTCTTGGATGCCTCGCTTTTCTCTTGAATCAATTGATTCTAGGTTCACCAATGGATTTGTCTCAGAACAAGTGACATCTTTTCTCTGGTGTTCCATGATGTTTATGGACTTGATAACCCCAAACCTGCATCACAACAAGACGCAAAGAATCCATTTTCTCAACACAGTAGCTTTTCAAGCTTAACGAATTCATGGGAAAAATAACCTCAGAGCTCAACCTGGCACATTCTAACCGTACATCCTCTAAAATTTCATTCACTTCTGGCTCGGAAAGTGATGGAAGATCTTCCAGGTCAACCTTGCAAACAAGAAAGAATTGAAATTAAAGTAGCCTCTCATCATTTACCACATTCTTTAGCTTTAAAATATGCTTCAGCTTGCCAAGAAGTGGTTTTGCATGCTCAGGTATCCCATAGAATGATGGATTCTCATTCACTCTCACAAGTAACTCGAGGGATTTATGTTCTATGTCAACCATTAAAACAGAACACGAACTAACAAAAGCAAAATAGGGTCACTGAATTACCGCTACAGACAATGCATCAGTAACTGCACAAACGGCAGTTATTACACTGCCACCTAACTTCATACCATTTAGGCCAGCACAAGCTTTAAGAGTAACAGATCCATCATTGTACTGAGATACAAGATTGTGAACAGAGTTAACAATACGCAGATATTTGGAACTGTAGTCACGCTCATGTGAAAATAAAACATTTAGCCAACTGTCAAAAGAAGTAAATTCAGGGCATCACTTTATACCTTGTTCGATGAGTCCTCCACATTATCACTTAGTGCATTTGTGGTTTTCTCCAATTCACTATTCTGCATTGAAAATGACAACCGTCTTAAAACCTGCTTCATGGATGGTAACCATAACATAGCTCAGAAACCATAGTAAAAAGTGTGAAGATTTAACCCTTCATGATACTTCGATACAACGAATTCGACTAATCCGATAAGAGAATGAGAGAAAGAACGCAAAAGAAGAAAGGAGCATCCTCTATCCAGTTCATCGATCCGTGAGGAAACGCCTACGTCTGGTCCGGAGTGACGCCGGAAATTCACTACTACAGCTCAAATCGAGCTCTTCTCCTTCTCTCTGTGTACAACACTCAAGATCTCTCTCTACTGTAACGACTTAACAGACTAACGAACAAGAGAGAGAGCTTATAAAACACTCTTTTACACGTTTAGAACATTGGCACGTGATAACACATTAAACGTAAAACAAACACTCTAGATAACTCAGAGAGTCTTCAACACTTCATGAGAAACAGAGAATAAAAGGCAGACTGATCTTCAAATCTCCACCTTGACTTCTGATTCCCAACACCGAGGAAAACTTACCACGGTGTCACTTCAGAAACTTGAGCTGCAATAGCTAGTTCCACCTTGAAAGATAACGAGTCTTTCCCATAGACTTCTCCTGTGAAAGCTTGGAATAAACAAACTTCCCACCATAAATACATCTGAAGTTGAGATTCAACTCAGACGGCTGCACATGGCAGCTATGTTCTATTGCTTCTTGACACGCAGATGCTTCAGTGCATCCTGAAGCTTGTTTACTGGCAAGACCTTGGTGAATATGTCAGCTGGATTGTAGGCAGTTGCTATCTTGACCACTCGAATGATCCCTTGGCTGATTAGATCCCTGATGAAGTGAAATTTTACTGTTATATGCTTTGTCCTTTCGTGAAAGACAGCATTCTTAGCAAGGGCTATTGCACTTTGAGAGTCACAATGTATAGTCACAGATTCTTGTTTGCATCCCAATTAATTTGCTAACCTTTTAACCAGACTGCTTCCTTTGACGCTTCTGTAAGTGCCATGTACTCCGCTTTTGTGGTTGAAAGAGCCACAACCTTCTGCAAACTTGATTTCCAGTTGATGATGTTTCCTCCAGCAGTGAAGACCACACCTGTTATTGACCTTCTCCTGTCAATGTCTGCTGCGTAGTCTGAGTCACAATATCCTTCAATCTTTAACTCTCCTTTGTTTGTGTAACACAACTTTATGTCTGTTGTACCCTTGATGTACCTCAAAAGCCATTTTACAGCAAGCCAGTGTTCCTTGATTGGTCTGCTCATGAATCGACAGACTAGACCAACTGAGTAAGCTAAGTCTGGCCTTGTTCCGATCATGACATACATGATGCTTCCAACTGCACTCTGATATGGCACTTTCCTCATGAATTCTTCTTGTAACTCTACCTCTGCATTTGTAGCTGCCTTAAGCTTGAAGTGAATACCCATCAGAGTAGCCACTGACTTGGATTGATCCATACTGAAATTCCCTAGTACTTTCTGTAGATAACCTTCTTGAGAGATTGTAAGTTTTCCATTTACTCCGTCCCTACTGATTTCCATTCCTAAGATTTTCTTTGCTTCACCCAAATCCTTCATCTCGAATTCTGAGTTTAGCAGAAGCTTCAACTCAATAACTTGCTGCTTATCTCGAGAGGCAATCAGAATGTCGTCCACATACAACAACAAGTAGATGTAGTCTCCTGTTCGAAGTCTTTTGTAGTAGACACAAGTGTCATACTCACTTCTTCCATATCCGCATTTCTCCATAAACTCACTAAACCAGTTATTCCACTGTCTTGGGGACTGTTTGAGTTCGTATAACGATCGCTTGAGAATACACACTTTCTCTAGATGCTTCTTGTCATTGTAATCTTCTGGTTGTTCCATGTAAATGTCTTCATCTATATATCCGTGGAGAAAAGCCGTTTTAACGTCCATTTGTTGCAGTTCCATGTC
Source organism: Biscutella laevigata subsp. laevigata (assembly GCA_900406315.1). Lineage (NCBI taxonomy): Eukaryota > Viridiplantae > Streptophyta > Magnoliopsida > Brassicales > Brassicaceae > Biscutella > Biscutella laevigata. Next base: position 14,920 of record OVAU01000694.1, read on the forward strand.
GTAGTGAACCACCATGGACAAAATGAACCTGATTGTTATGTGTTTAACAACTGGGGAGAATACTTCTTGGTAGTTTATTCCTTCTTTTTGAGAGTAACCCTTGGCCACGAGTCTTGCTTTAAACCTGATGTCCACACAATCACCACCTTCTGTCTTGCGCTTGAACACCCATCTGCAACTGATTGGTTTCTGGCCTTCCACTCTATCAACAAGTACCCATGTTTGATTTTTAATAAGAGACTGCGTCTCATCATCTGCTGCTTCTATCCAAAACACTTTGTCTGAATCACGCATGGCTTCTTGAAAGCTACTTAGTTCAGGTTTCCCTCTATCTTCAGTTATGAAGCATGATAAACCTATATGGTTAGATTCATCATCATATAGTTCAAAATCTTCAAACCTTTGAGGCAGTTTTGGTTGTCGCCTTGGTCTGTCCCTTGCTATATGATGGGTTGAATCACCACTTTCTTCTTCGTCTGTTGGAGAGTTTTCTCCACTTTGATCTATTTGACTTGAGTTCTCTGTGTCTGTGTCTTGATGATTTTCCATCAAAGTCTGTTTGACTTGATCAACTTCTCTGTTTGTGCAGTTTCAAAACTAGAAACCGGATTAGTTAAGTATAGACTAGAGTGATCAGAGTTACCTCCTTTCGTTCCTCTTTGTACTTTTGTACATTAGATATTCTCTGAACACAACCTGCTGATGATGCATTTCTGATCCTCCAGGAGCCAGACTCGAACTCCTTTAACTCCTTCTCCATATCCAGTGAAGACACCCTTTTTAGCTCTTGGGTTAAGCTTTCCTTCAGCAGAGTGAACATATGCAATACATCCAAACCTTCTCAGATTCTGCAAGCTTGGAATAGCAGACGTCCATCTTTCCTCAGGAATCTCAAAGTCTATGCGCAGATGATGGTGATCTATTGATCAAATGAACTGCAGTCGATGTTGCCTCTACCCAGAACTTCTGATCTAAGCCACTCTCACTGAGCATACTTCTAATCTTATTCATGATCGATCGATTCAACCTCTCTGCAACCCCGTTTTGCTGTGGAGTGTAGGTACACGTTCTATGTCTTACGACTCCCTCTTCTTTGCAAAACTGATCAAACCTGATGTTGCAGTATTTTAATCCATTGTTTGTTCTTAACTTCTTGATTTTCATCTCTGTTTGGGTTTCGACCATCCTTTTCCATGCCACGAAAGTATTGAAAACTTCATCCTTCGTCTTCATGAAATAGATCCAAACCTTTCGAGACCAATCATCTGTGAACGTCACAAAATACTGTGCATTACTCAAACTATATGGGACATTTGGCCAGCCCCATAAGTCTGAGTGGATGTAATCAAGTTTCTCTTTGGTATTGTGTTGTGCAGGTCCAAAACTTATCTTATGTGTCTTGCCTATAACACAGTCTTCACAGAACTTAACGATTGAGACTTTCTCTTTCTCTATACACCCTTTCTTGACCAGAACATCAAGACCATTCTGACCTATGTGTCCTATCCTGCTATGCCATAACTGAGTTTGATCTTTATCCTTTAGACTGTTGTTGGATTCACTTATTTCAACGCACAATGATTCCGAACTTTGAGCCCTTGCTTGGAGAATGTACAAGGTATCTCTTCTGTCACCTTTGCAGAAAACTGTGCAACCTTTTATGACTTTGAGAACTCCATCCTTAGCTTTGAACTCACATCCTTTGACTTCAAGAGTGCCTAATGATATTAGGTTTCTAGACATATCTGGCATATATCTCACATCATGAAGAACGAAAGTGGTTCTGTCTGGATTCTTAAACCTAATTGATCATATACCTTTAACATCCGAGTATGTGTTGTTTGCCATTCTGACTTTGCCAAAACTAATCTGTCTTAGCTCCAGAAAATATTCTCTCTTGGATGTCATGTGAAACGAGCAGCCAGTATCCATTATCCAATCTTCATCTCCAATAGTATCTTGTGACAGATTAACCTCTGAAGCAACTAAACCCACCAGATCCTTGGCGTCATCGTTGACTGATGCAGACTCTCCCTTGAACTGATTCTGATGCTTCCCTTTGTTCCTTTCAATCCATTTGTAACATTGTTTCTTGAAATGTCCCTCCTTCCCACAGATCCAACAAGTCTTCTTTCCATCCTCTGACTTGGATCTTGACTTGCTCCTGCCTTTGCCTCCTTGATTTCCTTTAGATTCTGACCTTCCTCTTACGTAGTGTCCTTCTGAGATACTTCTTGAACCTGTTGCAGTTTGAACATCCTTTTCTTTCGATCTTGCAGCATTTGTCACATCATCTAGACTTATAGCTTCTCTACTGTACTTGAGTGTTTCCTTCAGTTGATCGTAACTTTATGGAAGAGCGTTGAGTAGCAAAATGGCCTGAACTTCTTCAGAAACTTCTATACTTAGGTGACTCAACTCTCTAACAACCTTTAGGAAATCATCGACATTCTCGTCGATCGTTCGCTGTTCTTGCATTCTAAAACCGTAGAGTTTTAGCTGAGAATGGACTCCGTTTGGTAATGTCTTTGACATGTATAACTTCTCTAATATAGCCCATGTTTGTGCTGCAATGGTGCACGTTTCGATCTTTCGAAGAACTGCATCTTCAACACTGATGAAAATGAGATGCATCGCCTTCTCGCATCTTTCCAATCGTGCTTCTTCCAGAGCGATCTTTTTCTTCTTCACCTCTGGATCTTTTTCATCATCTTCTGATGATATTGTCTGTTCTGCTTTCGGAATCAAGACGTCTTTTAGGCCTTCAACTGTGAGATGTGAATACATCCTCCTTCTCCAGATTGAGTAGTCTCTAGTTCCATCGAACCTGTTCACATCGATCGTGTCGTATTCATCTGCTCTTGATTGAAGAGATTCTCTGCTTCGATCCTTGACGTCTACCAACTCGATCGATCTTGACTGTTATCACCACAACCTTGGCTCCGATACCAATTTGTGAAGATTTAACCCTTCCTGATACTTTGATACAACGAATTCGACTAATCCGATAAGAGAATGAGAGAAAGAACGCAAAAGAAGAAAGGAGCACACGAGGATTTATCCAGTTCAGCGATCTGTGAGGAAACGCCTACGTCTGGTCCGGAGTGACGCTGGAAATTCACTACTACAGCTCAAATCGAGCTCTTCTCCTTCTCTTTGTGTACCACGCTCAAGATCTCTCTCTCTCTCTCTCCCTACTGTAACGACTTAACAGATTAACGAACAAGAGAGCTTATAAAACGCTCTTTTACACGTTTAGAACATTGGCACGTGAGAACTCATTAAACGTAAAACAAACACTCTAGATGACTTAGAGAGTCTCCAACACTTCATGAGAAATAAAGAACAGAAGGCAGACTGATCTTCAAAAAGCACGGTACTTGTTTACAATAACATAGCAGAAACCATAACAACAAGAAACAATCGAACATAAAAGGACAAAGACAAAATTTTCAGTACCTTTAGACTCCAGAGATTTTGACATGAAATCTTCTTAGTTTTGACTTCTGAAATAAACAATCTCGGATTAATAAGTTTGACAATCCCCTATATATTAAAATAGAAGCATTTTTGCTGACGTG
>OVAU01000695.1:0-18500 GCA_900406315.1 Biscutella laevigata subsp. laevigata
ATCTCTTCTCGTTCAAGTTCTCTGTCCACCCGTGTATCAAAAGGGGTGAGCGGCATGAAACCATAAACTATTTCAAATGGTGAGAACTTTGTGGTTGAATGTTTAACAATATTATATGCAAATTCATCATGAGACAAACAATCTTCCCATGTTCTCAAGTTCTTTTTATGCAAGGCCCTAAGAAGCATAGTCATAGTTCTATTAACATGTTGTAGAGAAAGGCAATTTAGTTCCCAATTTATTCCACAAGGTTCTCTAAAAATGGCTTAAGAATTTGGTGTCTCTATCTGAAACTATGGACCGAGGCATGCCATGTAACCTAACAACTTCTCTAAAGAACAAATAAGCAATATTGGATGCATCATCAGTTTTATGACATGCTATAAAGTGAGCCATTTTTTAAAACCTATCCACTACCACAAATATGGAATCATGACTATGTCTAGTCCTAGGAAAACCAAGAACAAAGTTCATAGACACATCATGCCACGGATGAGAAGCTATGGGTAAGGGAATATATAAACTGAGCGGTTGAGCTTTCGCTTTGGCTTGCTTGCATTTCAAGCATTGGGAGCATATTCTCTGAACATCCTTTCCCATGTGTGGCAAAAAAAAGTGGTCTTGAATTACCTTCATGGTCTTATCTACTCCAAAGTGTCCCATAAGGCCGCCAATGTGAGCTTCCCTAAGCAACAACTCTCGGATATATCTATTAGGTACACACAATCGGTTCTTAAAGAACAAATATCCATCAAGTCTATGATAATGATCTAAGGCATGAGTTACACATACTATATAGATATCCTTAAAGTCAGTATCATTAGCATAGAAGTCCTTTAATTTCTCAAAGCCTAAGAGACTAGCATTCAAGCTAGAGAGAAGAGTGTACCTCCGAGACAATGCATCGGCTACTACATTGTTCTTACCTCTCTTGTAAGTTATGACATATGGAAAGTTCTCAATGAATTCAACTCATCTAGCATGTCTCTTGTTCAGCTTGTATTGACCTTTGAGATTTTTCAGTGATTCATGGTTGGTGTAAATCACCAACTCCTTCGGCCATAAGTAATGTTGCCAAGTTTGTAATGCTCGAACAAGTGCATACATCTCCTTGTCATAAGTTGGTAGTTCAAAGTTTCTCTTCCAAGCTTTTCACTAAAGTAAGCAATGAGTCTCTTGTCTTGCATGAGCACAGCTCCTACCCTAATGCCTGAAGCATCACATTCTATTTCAAAGGTCTTGGAGAGTCGGGTAGAACAAGTAATGGAGCATTGGTGAGCTTGTCCTTCAAGGTTTGAAAAGCCTTCTCTTGAACATCCTCCCACTTGAATCCTACTGTCTTCTTGATGACCTCAGTTAGTGGTGATGTTAGAGTGTTAAAGTCCTTCACAAACCTCTTATAGAAGCCAGCTAGGCCGTGGAAGCTTGATATGCATGATATTTATGTGATTTTTATTGTAATTTGTGTTCATCTTAGCATTGTTTAGGTTGCATTAGAGTCCCCTAGAATTGCATTTGTTCATGTTTTACATCATAGATGATTGGAGTGGACTAAATGACTAAATGATCAAATGGAGCACAAAGGATCAAGGAAATCAAGGAAATGAAGCAAGAATGGACCAACATCGAGCAAGCTACCCCCTGATATCGAGCAAGACTTGCTCGATGTTGGCACAGCACATCGAGCGTTAGACACATGAACATTGACCAACACTTGGTTGATGTCAGAACAACAAATATGGAAAGTCAACCTTCTCCACTCAGAGTTGACCAACGAGTTTTTACCCTAATTGTTCTCACTATATAAGGATTTTAGACAAATTTGGAAGGAGAACAAGTTTATTTTGAGCCTCCTTTTTCCTCTTTTGTATAAGTTTCATTTTTAGACATTGTTGTTGAACCTTAAGCTGTACTTTTGGATCTAATATATCTATCATCATCTCTTTCTTCTCTTGTTTCTTATTTTTGATTTTGATCATGCATGGGCATGAATCCCTTATGGGATTATGTGTTTTGAGCATGGATTGGGAGTAGTCATCTTCCCAAGCAAATATGTTAGATTGCTTTAGTGATTTTTGTATGGATTTTGATGCTTAGGGATTCAATCTTTTAAGTTCTTCATATATTTGTGTTCTTAATGCTAAAACGTGATTGATCACTCTATTCTAGATCTATTTGCATCTTATTCATCACAGGAGTGTTTATAGGATGTTAGAACTAAGCATTGATGTGCCAAGCATATTCTTTCCATGAGAATGAGTTAGGGTTGTTTGGTAGTTGAAATGAATTGTCTTAATTACTATCTAATCATTGTTTCTTCCAAGAGATTGAGTAGAACTTGCTTATATTAGGGGTCTTCGCCATGAGAGTGGGCTGATCTATATTTGGTATTCCCAGACTTAAGACTTGCAGTTTTCTGGTTAAAATGAGCATCTGTTTCCTGAAATTAATCATCTGAATCTTTCCTTGCCTGTTTGCTTAGGATTGCTTTATTATTGTCTTTGTTTATCTGGTTTTGATCTATGCTTTCCTTATTGCAATTGATTTCTGGTTTCTGCTTTATGTTTCACATTTAGGATTGTTAGTGACAACATCAATCTCTACTGTTTAGACCTATATAATACTCTATAGACTGATTGACTAGTGCAACCACCGTTTTGGTTCGACATTCTCACCCACCTTGCTCCCGTAGCATCCAAATAGCAAACCCATCTACATACTCTTTCTCTGCTCTACTCTGTCTATAGTAGAGTGGGAAAAGAATTCTGTTTATTAAATTGGCGCCGTTGCCGATTCGAGATTTTCTACTAGCATTTAGTTCTTTGTGTTTGATTGGTACTAAGCTTTCTTTCACCTTTCCTCACATCTTTACATCAATTTTTCAAGTACTTTGATATCACTATGGAGTACAACATGAACAACATTGATGGCGACCCACACCTCCCACCCTTGGATCCCACTATTGGATCATTGGACACACCTTCCATCTACACTATGCGATCCGGAATTTGTGCACCTCCAATTACCACATATAACTTCCATATCAGGTTAGAATTTATTGCTTTAATTGAAGAGAAGAAATTCCTTGGATCTTCAATAGAGGATACTTTGGAACATCTTGATAGATTTGATATGATCTGTAACACTATCCAATTCTCTAGAGTTAGTGAAGACGCACTTACAATGCAGATATTTCCTTTTCTCTTGGAGACCGCGCACACCACTGGCAGAAGATGCTTGCTAAGGATTCCATTGTCACATGGGCAGCTTGCAAGAGAGCCTTCTTATTTCAGTTCTTTTCTCCTGACAAGACTGCTAAACTTCGCAAAGCCATTTCTGGATTTTGTCAAATCCCCACTGACTCTATGAGCGATGCTTGGGAACGTTTGCGTGAGTATATTTCCCAATGCCCGCATCATGGATTTTCATATGCCAACCTCCTGAGCACATTTTACCGTGGCTTGCTACCTCGCTGCCGTTCAGTTCTAGACATTGCTAGTCACAGTTGCTTCCTTAAACTAACCATACCTGAAGGGTTTACTCTGATTGATAACTTGACGACGAGCGAGAGTCATTATGACTCCGTCTTTGACGAACCCTTAGTGACCCCCGTCTGAGTCTCGATACCCACTACCAGAAGACAGTTGACGAGCTTAACGCTAAACTCGACCGGTTCCTCCGTGCCACACCAGTCCCACTTCATCAGGCTGAGGCACTAGATCTGTTTAACGATGTCCCTGCTCCTCAGTTTAACACTGCTCAGCACCAGTATATTCCAGAACCTTCAGAGCACTTGACTATTGCTTTCACCGAGATTGCTTCAGATATCGTTGTTGATTCCCCTCTTATTCAGCAATTAGTTGCTGCTCAAGCAGAGTACAAATTTATGTTTAATGCTCGCAGAGAGGATATCACTTTGACGCTACCGACTTCACCTGCCAACTTGGACCGATACTCCAACGCGATTGCATCGTCCATACTTGACTTATTTTACGAAGTTGATTCCCTCGATCCTGTCAACAATTGTCAACCATGCCCAGACTTCGTTCCTGCTATTACTCTTCGTTCAGGCAGAGGCTTACCGCCCCAGACTTCCATTGTGAACAATGTGAACCTAAGTAGGGGGGAGGCAACTTCGAAAGTTGACAAGACCGTTCTGGAGACAATCATCGAAGACACTGAAGGGGAAGAACAAATTGAACCTGATACAGTTCAGTTACCAGAGAAGAGTAGTAAACCTTCTTCAGTAAAGACCCCGCACTTTACAGCGCCACCCTGCGAACCCAAACTTCCATTTTCTGGACGTCACAGAGATAAACTTATGAAGAAATATCAATCTCGATTTGAAGATCAGATGAATGAAGTCCATATAGCCATGCCTATTATAGATGCCTTCATGCTCGTTCCTCAATATAGTAAGTTTTTGAAGGATGCTATCAAGAATAAGATCAGAGACATGAAAGGTATGATGGTATTGACTGAAGAATGTAGTGCAATCATTCAGACTTCCTCTGCACCTGAGAAACTGAAAGATCCAGGGAGTTTTACCATAACATGTTCCTTAGGACACTTGATATTTGAGAAATGCCTATTCGACCTAGGAGCAAGCGTGAGCGTTATGCCACTCTCTATCGCTAAGAAGTTGGGTTTTCACACTTTTAAGCCTTGTAGGATATCCTTAGTGCTAGCAGACAGATTAATTAAGATTCCTGTGGGAATTCTGGAAGATTTGTCAGTTCGCCTAGGGAACACAGAGATCCCGACAGACTTTGTTATCCTGGAGATGCAAGATGAAACCAGAGACCCACTCATTCTTGGAAGACATTTCCTAACAACCGCTGGAGCCATCATTAATGTTAAACACGGAAAGATAGAACTCCATCTGGGTAAAGATCAAGTGCAGGAGTATGACATGAGGGATGTCATGAAGAAACCAGATCCTAACCACAAGTCTTCATCATAGATGTACTCGATGAGTTGGTAGAGGACTATCTAGATGAATTAACCAAAGCAGACGCCTCCGAAGAGAGACTAAACGAATTGTTCAGGATGTAAGAGGAGTAACTAGATTTAATGAACTCTCCATAAGAGATAGAAAAGATTATGAGATTCAGACGATTGCCTCTGACCAAAGACGTCGATGTCAAGGCAACAGAAGGAGTGACAGCGGAAGAGCTAGCAAGGCCATCAATTGAAAGAATCTGGGATGAATCCAAGGCTCCTACGCTTGAACTTAAACCACTCCCGAAAGGTCTTAGATATGAATTACTGGGCCCAACTCGACTTATCCTTTCATAATCAATGATACCTTGAAGAATGATGAGGTTAGATGCCTAATTACTGAGCTCAAGAAGTACAGGCGCACCATTGGATACTCACTAGATGACATAAAAGGATTTTCCCCTCGTTATGCATGCACATGATCCATCTTGAAGATGAGATGATGTCGTCTGTAGAGCATCAACGACGGCTGAACCCAATTTTGAAAGAAGTAGGGAAGAAAGAGATCCTGAAGTTGCTCGATGCTGGTGTTATATACCCTATTTCTGACAGTAACTGGATTTCACTTGTTCACGTAGTTCCTAAGAAAGGTGGAATCACTGTTGTGAAGAATGATGAGGATGAGTTAATCCCCACCAGGACCATAACTGGACACAGAGTTTTCATCGATTACAGGAAGCTAAACACTACAACTAGGAAGGATCACTTTCCTTTACCCTTCATTGATCAGATGCTTGAGAGATTAGCCAACTACCCTTATTACTGCTTCCTGGACGGATACTCTTGATTTTTTCCAGATACCCATACATCCAAGTGATCAAGAAAAGACAACTTTCACATGCCCTTATGGCACTTTTGCATACCGAAGGATGCCGTTTTGTTTGTGTAACGCGCCTGCTACTTTCCAGCGGTGCATGATGTCGATATTTTCATATATGATCGAGAAAGTATTTGAGGTCTTTATGGATGATTTTTCTGTTCACAGATCCTCTTTCTCTGCATGTCTGTCTAACCTTTGTAAGATGTTACATCTATGCGAAGAGACAAACCTTGTGCTGAACTGGGAAAATGCCATTTCATGGTAAACGATGGAATGGTTCTTGGGCATAAGATCTCAGAAGCAGGGATAGAGGTTGAAAAAGCCAAAATAGATGTAATGATGCATCTAGAACCACCAACCACCGTTAAGGGTATCAGAAGCTTTTTAGGCCACGTCGGTTTCTACCGACGCTTCATTTATGATTTCTCTAAGATTGCAAGACCCTTGACGAGATTGCTCTGTAAGGAATCTGATTTCCTATTTGATGATGAATGTCATGCAACATTCGCCAGGATCAAACAGAAACTGATAAGCGCACCGATTGTCCAACCCCCAGATTCGGAGTACCCCTTTGAGATAATGTGTGACGCTAGTGATTACGCTGTTGAAGCAGTTCTTGGGTGACGTAAGGATAAGAAATTGCATGTCATCTATTATGCTAGCAGAACGTTAGACGATACTCAGATAAAGTATGCAACTACTGAGAAAGAATTGCTGGCAATAGTTTTCGCGTTTGAGAAGTTCATATCTTATCTCGTAGGATCAAAGATCATCGTTTACACTCATCATGCAGCCCTTAGACACCTGCTGGCAAAGAAAGATGTCAAACCCATATTATTGAGATATATCCTCTTACTCCAGGAATTTGATCTAGAGATCAAGGATAAAAAAGGAATTGAAAATGGAGTAGCGGATCATCTATCCAGAATAAGGGTTGAAGACGATGTCCCAATAAATGACTCCCTCCCTGAAGAACAATCGATGTGTATTGACTTCTATAACCATCTGGGGAATATGCACGATACAATGTGTGATATGGGAGTAATAAATGTTGCCCGTCAAAAAGACCTTTGGTATGCAAATATTGTTAACTTTCTTGTATGCGGGACTGAACCGCCAAATTGAGAAGGATACAAGAAGAAGCAGTTTTTGCAACACTCTAAGAGTTTCTACTTGGATGAACCTTATCTGAATACGCTTTGTAAAGACGGCCTTTACAGGCGATGCGTAGCCGATGAAGAAATTGAAGTGATATTGATGCAATGTCATGGATCCACTCAAGGTGGTCACTTTGCAACCTTCAAGATAGTTTCAAAGATTATGCAGGCTGGTTTCTGGTGGCCTACTATGTTCAAGGACACACATAAGTTCATCATGCATTGTGATTCCTGTCAGCGGAAGGGCAACATCAGCAAAAGAAACGAAATGCCACAAAATCCAATCAAGGAAGTGGAGATATTTGACGTTTGGGGAATAGACTTCATGAGACCATTTCCAACCTCCAATGGGAACAATTACATTCTTGTAGCTGTTGACTATGTGTCAAAATGGATCGAAGCAATAGCAAGTCCCAACAATGATGTCAAGGTTGTCACCAAATTATTTAAAAGCATCATTTTCCCAAGATTTGGAGTGCTTAGAGTTGTGATAAGTGATGGTGGATTCCATTTCATTAACAAGGTTTTTGATCACCTGCTGAAGAATTATGGAGTGAAACATAAGGTCGCCACACCATATCATCCTCAAACAAGCGGTCAAGTAGAAGTTTCAAACAGAGAAATTAAATCCATCCTTGAAAAGACTGTTGGAATTTCGAGAAAGGATTGGTCTTTGAAACTGGATGATGTGTTGTGGGCTTATAGAACTGCATTTAAAACACCATAGGAACAACTTCGTTCAATTTGATGTATGGGAAAGCATGCCATTTACCAGTTGAAATGGAATATAGAGCTCAATGGGCAATCAAGTTACTGAACTTTGATATTAAGCTTGCTAAGGAAAAGCGTGAGATGCAACTTGAGGAATTAGATGAAATTCGGCTTGAAGCATATGAGAATGCCCGTTTGTATAAGGAAAAGACCAAGATTTTCCACGATAAGAAGATTATTCGTAAAGAGTTTAAAGAAGGAGATTTTGTGTTACTCTTCAACTCAAGGTAAAGGTTTTTCCCGGGTAAATTGAGATCAAGATGGTCTGAACCCTTCACAGTAATAGAAGCACACTCTTATGGTACGATAAAGCTAAAGAATCAGAAGGGCGAGGGATTTGTTGTGAATGGGCAAAGAGTGAAGCCATACTTGGCAGCAGCAGAAGAAAAGAACATTGATTATATCTACATTATGAGCCCTCCTCGAGCGTGAAAGGTAAATACATCAAGCTAATGACGTTAAACAAGCTCACTTGGGAAGAATGTGAGACTCGAGGTAGCGGCCCACGGGAGCCGGTCGTTACAAGGAAGTATCATGTTTATCTTTATAAATATTTTCTAATTTAACTCTCTATTTTCATTATTGTTCGCTTTTATATCTAATATTGCTGGTTGCTTTGGAAATTTTTTGGTTATTTCAGGTTTCATGTACATCAAAATGTAGAATGATGCATTTCTGACTGACATCGACCAAGTGGTATTTGATTTTAATTGGGTAATGTGGTTTGATTTTGTTGGTTTTAGAAAACCAAAAGCCCTCATTTTCTTTCTTCATCTTCCTCCACCTCTCTCCATTTTCTCTCCCAAAACCAAGCTTTCTCTCTTTCTCTACTCGATTTGAAAGGCTTTTACTTCAATATTTCGGATTTTCATAGCTTGCTAGAGTAGATTGCTTCACTTTCATCTTCAAAAAACTAAGGTATGGAATTCTCTCTCTCTCCATCTAGGCGATTTGTAGCTTAAGGATTCTTGAAATTTTCTTGCAATTATAGCTTGATTTTGGTTGCTTATACTTATTTATTGAAGAAATTGAGCCTGCATGTTGATTCCTCTCAAGAAAATTCGCCCTTGCTCAAGAGTTTCATATGCACCTAGTTCGATTTTATTGAGGAAGAGTTGATGTTGATTGGATTTTGCTTGAGTGGTGATTACATGATGAATTATCCTATGGTTTCCCCCATGATTGCATAGCCTTATCGATCTTGTTTATGAGAACTTCGATTGCTTGCTTCGGAAATATTATTTAGAATGCCTTGTTTTAATGATGTTCTTTGTCGTTCTTTTAAGAGAATCGAAGCTAGTTGTTCATTCCCATTTATTCTCTTAATTGTTCTTCCTATGACATGATTGAGAATTTGAGCTACACTTGTGCTTAATTTGAATACTAATGCTTTTTATTTGCCATTCTTTTAGCACTCAATATGTCAAGCCGGAAATCGACTTCCCGGAACAAAGGCAAGAAGATCGATTTAGGGGAAGCAAGTGATGAATCAGAGTTCTATGTGGATCGTATGATAAATCCGGTAGGCATTCACATTCGAGAACCGGGTACTCGAATCTCTCGGAGAAGGAGTCATCAAGCCCGAAAAGAAGAGCGTGTGTTGAACGTCGAGAACGACCTTTATGAGCTTTTCATGAAGAAAGATATTGTAGCTTAAACGTTCCCCACCTCTCACACTCTCAGACACTTGGGGATCCTTGAAGACGTTCAGCATATTGCTAGGAACATGGGTATCGAAGGCCTTCTCGATTCTGGTACCTACACATATGTGGAGACCACTTGCATGTTCCTTGCAACACTAGAGGTTCACTACAGCAGTGAGAGCACTCTGGATGATGGAACTGGGATTGAGTACCTCACGTTCAGAGACAGGAGAGGAATCCGCCATTCCATAACACTTGCCAATCTTGCTTTCTTCTATGGATTTCCTGTTGCAGGAAGAGCTGATTTTGAGACGATTGAGGAAGATAACTATGATCTCTAGAAGTTAATAGCAAAGGGTGATTTTCAAGCAAGTCTATCAAGAAGCTCAAGCATTCGACATCCAGCGGTTCGCTACATCCACAAGCTGTTGGCTAACTCATTTTATGCAAGGAAGGAAACTTGCACTGTCAGCAATGACGAGCTCTAGTTCTTGAAGTTGGGTGTGACTCCATATCTCCGGACATATTTGGAGAACCCAGGTCTCTTTCCTACAGTTGAGGATACTAGACCGAGCATTGCAAGGCTTTTCTTTAATATGTTGGTAAGCGTCAGGGATAAGGTTGTTGTTAAGCGAGCTGCTCCTGCCCATATATTAATTGGGGGATGGTTGACTAGGCTATTTCGAGCTGCGTATATAGATGTTTCAGATGATCGCGCGCTGCCACCAAACTTCCTCAACCTTCATTACTTGAGGAGATCTGAATTTATAGTTGGGAAGGCACACGATCGTTTTGCCTACCGGTTTGTATCTTTCAGTACCAAGACAGCGATTCTACTGCTACCCAACCCTGCTATCACAAGTCTTGAGGACCCCACCAGCATTGATTTTCGGCCAGCCAAACGCGACGTCTTTGATCCTCTTGGTCGTTATTAGTTGGAATCACTACGAGCAGATCCGAATGGTCATGACGGTCATCGAGTGGCATCATCTGAACCGTAGATGTTGGTGCCCGAAGACATAATACCCGTCTATGGAAGCGCTCGCTACTACCACGAGGAGCCCGAGATCCCATCTTAACACGATCCATTAAGAGACTTATATCTGGAAAACCGTCGACTAAATATTTGGTGTAAGTATCATGACCGGACGATTAGGAAGATGGTAGCGCAAATCAAGAAGATCAAATACTTCCTCCGCTTTGGACGATCACCTTCGACTCACAGTGCCGAGCCTAGGATTGAGCACGTCAAGCCTCGTTCTGCGCATAGACACTCCTCTGCAGGAGATGACAGCTCCCAATCAAGTAGACGCTCTCCACCTCGCCGCTATGAGCATCACACTAGCGCTTTTCGTCATCGTTTCACTACTCCACCGGACTAATCAGGCAACGAATCACCCTCCTTGTCTACCGACTACGAGTTCGATCCCAACCAATACTTTTAGGTACTCTCCTTTAACCTTTGTATATATTCTTTTAGCTTTCATTTTCTTATCCTATTTTCGGTAACTCTTCCTTTCTTAGACTTACACAGAGACTGTGTAGTTTAAGTTTGGGGGAGAAACCACCTTCTTGCTAATCTTGTTTTCTATTTTGTTTTCATTAATTGAGTCTCATGTGCATTGTTAATATTTTGTCTTTTTGAGAAAAATTTTCAAAAAACCAAAAATATTTTGTGTTTTCATTCGGTTTTCTCATCTAGATTGCATTGCACTTAAACTAGGATTAAGTCTCATTTAGCTTGCAACTTGATCATTCATTCGGTTTTCAAGAAATAATTTGGCAACCTTCACTCNTGAGAAAAATTTTCAAAAAACCAAAAATATTTTGTGTTTTCATTCGGTTTTCTCATCTAGATTGCATTGCACTTAAACTAGGATTAAGTCTCATTTAGCTTGCAACTTGATCATTCATTCGGTTTTCAAGAAATAATTTGGCAACCTTCACTCTAGATGCCCTCTCAACCCTTTTTTCTCCCCATAGCCTAAACACTTTGTGAGCTCTCCTTGTTCTATGATTAAGTGATTGTGGTTTTGTAAAAAATTGAAAGCATTAAGAGCGCCAATAGAAGAACATTTATTTTCTTTGGGTAGCATATGTTGATTCAAGGGTTGGAATGAAATAAATGAGCTTGGGTAGTTCTAGGTCTTGATCAATTATGGTTAAGGGTAGAATTAAGCTTATGATGATGAGTTTGTATCTTGGAATGCTTGAAAAGAAAGAAAGAAAAGAAAAAGGGAAAGAATAGGGAGACAAAAATCACCAAAGGAAAGAAAAGAGATACCTTAAGGGATACGAAAGAAAGAAAGAAGAAAGCTTGCTAGATTCTAAGTATGGAAAAGAAAAGAAGCAATAAAGAAATAAGCTCCTAAGTGTAGAATAAGGCTAAGAAAGAAAAGAAACAATGAAAAAAGAAAGAAGAAAAGAGAAAGACAGCCTTGGAGTATAACGAAAAATATAGAACTAGCTATATGAAAGGAAAGGAAAAGAATCCCTTAAGGTAGAAAGAAGAATGGTGAAGAGTTTAGTAGAAGAAATAGTAGGATTGGGGTAGACTTAGGTGCATATTTGGGGTTTAAATGGATGTTCATTGTTGGATTCCCTAGTTGCTCTTGGTCTTTCCCGGTTTTACTATAACCCCTTCACTCCGCGAGAGAAACCATGTTACAATCGCCCTTCATGCCATGAGTGGAACCTTCTCTTTAGCGTTTGAAATCCCCTTCTTACCGAACCAAGTGAATTCTTTGTGTTTCCATGATCATGTCTCACCCTCTTTTAATTGAATGTAGGAAGGCAAGATTGGTTAGTATTGAGGATAGACTCAGCACAGTTAAATAATAGCGGATTGAGATATTGTTTTGAATGATGAGATGAGTAGTTATGCTAAGCCGAAAACGCTCTCATCGACGACTTTAGGTTGCTAGATTCTTGTTTTTCAAACCTTGTTCCCTTATTTGGATTTTGTTTTGCTTGAGAGCAAGCAAGAGATAAGTTTGGGGGATTTGATATGCATGATATTTATGTGATTTTTATTGTCATTTGTGTTCATCTTAGCATTGTTTAGGTTGCATTAGAGTTCCCTATGATTGCATTTGTTCATGTTTTGCATCATAGGTGATTGAAGTGGACTAAATGATAAAATGGAGCACAAAGGACCAAGGAAATCAAGGAATGAAGCAAGAATGGACCAACATCGAGCAAGCTACCCCCTAACATCGAGCAAGACTTGCACGATGTTGGCACAACACATCGAACGTCAGACACAGGAACATCGACCAAGTGTTGGTCGATGTCAGAACAACAAATCTGGAAAGTCAACCTTCTCCACTCATAGTTGACCAGCGAGTTTTTACCCTAATTGCTCTCACTATATAAGGATTTTAGACAAATTTGGAAGGAGAACAAGTTTATTTTGAGCCTCGTTTTTCCTCTTTTGTGCAAGTTTCATTTTTAGACATTGATTTTGAACCTTAAGCTTCTACTTTTGGATCTAATATATCCATCTTCATCTCTTTCTTCTCTTGTTTCTTATTTTTGATTTTGATCATGCTTGGGCATGAATCCCTTATGGAATTGTGTGTTTTGAGCATGGATTTGGAGTAGTCATCTTCCCAAGGAAATGGGTTAGATTTATTTGGTGATTTTTGGATGGATTTTGATGCTTAAGGTTTCAATCTTTTAAGTTCTTCATATATTTGTGTTTTGAATGCTAAAATGGGATTGATCACTCTATTTTAGATCTATTTGCATCTTATTCATCACGAGAATGTTTATAGGATGTTAGAACTAAGCATTGATGTGCCAAACATATTCTTTCCATGAGAATGAGTTAAGGTTGTTTGGTAGTTGAAAGGAATTGTCTTTATTGTTGTCTAATCATTGTTTCTTCCAAGAGATTGAGTAGATCTTGCTTAGATTAGGGGTCTTCGCCACGAGAGTGGGCTGATCTATATTTGGTATTACCAGACTTAAGTCTTGCAGTTTTCTGGTTAAAATGAGCATATGTTTCGTGAAATTAATCATCTGAATCTTTCCTTGCATGTTTGCTTAAGATTGATTTATTATTGTCTTTTTTATCTGGTTTTGTTCTATGCTTTCCTTAGTGCAATCGATTTCTTGTTTCCGCTTTATGTTTCACATTTACGATTGTTAGTGACAGTATCAATCTCTAGTGCTTAGACCTATATAATACTCTAGACTGATTGACTAGTGCAACCCCCGTTTTGGTTCGACATTCTCACCCACCTTGCTCCCATAGCATCCAAATGGCAAACCCAGCTACAGACTCTTTCTCTGCTCTACTCTGTCTATAGTAGAGTGGGAAAATAATTATGTTTATTAAAGCTCCTCACTTCTCCCACTGTCTTGGGAGTTGGCCATTCTCTAATGGCTTTGACCTTCTCTTCATCAAATCTCACACCTTCAGCTGTCACAACAAAACCTAGAAACACAAGGTTTTCCATACAAAAGGTGTATTTGGCAAGATTGACATAGAGTTGTTCATGTCTAAGTACTTCTAAAACCGATTCTAGGTGTTTAACATGATCAATCAAGCATTTGCTATAGACTAAGATATCACCAAAGTAGACCACCACAAACAAGCCTATGAATTTCCTAAGGACATGGTTCATTAATCTCATGAAAGTGCTTGGAGCATTGGTTAAGCCAAAAGGCATCACCAACCACTTGTATAAGTCATGCTTAATTAGTCTTAAAAGTCGTTTTCCATTCTTCTCTTTCTTTCATTCTAATTTGGTTATATCCACTTTTTAAATCTATATTGGAAAATACCTTAGAGCCATGAAGCTCATCAAGCATATCATATAAACGAGGTATGGGATGGTGATACTTAACCGTTATAGAGTTGATTGCTCGACAATATACACACATGCGTCATGATCCATCCTTCTTGGGCACTAAGAGCACATGTACATCCCAAGGACTAAGGCTTTCACGTATGTGTCCCTTGCTAAGCAGCTCTTCAACTTGTAGTTGAAGTTCCTTAGTCTCCAAGAGATTGGTCATATAAGCCGGCCGATTTGGGAGAGTGGCTCCAGGGACAAAATCGATTTGGTGTTCAATTCCCCTTAAAGGTGGCAGTCTTTGAGCTTCATCGCCTAGAAAAACATCCTCAAATCTATGGAATAGATCCTTAAGTTCACTCTTTTGGTCTGGTGATTGGTTAGTCAAACTACTAAGAACTTCCTTGTATACAAAAAGTAAAACGGTTTGTTTGGCATATAAAGACTTCCTTACTACACTTTGGTTGACAAGGAAGTTGGAGGCCTTAGTAGTTTTCTCGTCCTTCTTCCTTAAGTGAATTTGATCTTGAGAAACCTCTTGAGGATTCAAGAGAAGGGTGATCTTCTTGCCATTCTGTTCGAAGGAGTATTTGTTGGTGAAGCCGTTGTGTATCACTCTTCGATCATATTGCCAAGGTCTCCCTAAGAGAATGTGTCCAGCCTCCATAGGCAAGACATCACAAATGATCTCATCTTCATACTTCCCTATGGCAATGGGCACGGTGACTTGATGAGTGACCTTCATTTCTCCTTCATCGTTGAGCCATTGGAGTTTATAAGGCCGTGAGTGTCTCCAAAACACTGAGAGTGAAACAAGTTGTCTCTTTGGGCATCCTCTTGCAGCTTCTTCTTCACACTCTTCAGAGTACTCTTCATGCTCTTCTTGAATGGCTTCTTCATCCTCAGACAAGTATTCTCCATCCTCAAGAAGGATTATGACCCTTTTGTTGGTGCACTCATTAACATAATGTCCTCGGCCTTGGCACTTAAAACAATGGACATCCCGAGCCCTTGTTGGATTGGCTATTCTCTTGCCTTTGACTTTGAAAGGGTTTGGTTGTTCCTTGGCTACTTCCTTAGTGGTCGGGGTGAAAGGCTTCTTGGACCAACCCATTCTTTAGCAAAAGTTGGCTTATGGTCTTTATTATAGTGAGACTTGGAAGGTGCCTTTACTTTCCTCTTGATTTGTTGCTCAATCATACAGCTTTGTGAAGCATTTCTTCCAATTCCACATAGTGTTTTAGCTCCAAAAGGTCTTGGATTTCTTGGTTCAATCCTCCAAGGAATCTAGCCATGGTGGATTCACGGTCTTCTCTAAGATCAGCTTGGAGAAGAAGCATCTACATGTCTTGAAAATAGTCTTCAACCATCTTGGAACCTTAAGTAAATCTTCTTAACCTTTGATGAAGATTCCAGTGGTGATGGCTGGGCAAAAATCTCCTTCTCATAGCCGCTTTTAGTTCGGCCCAAGTCTCAATGGGAAGTTCCCCATTTCTTCTTCTTAAAGTGACAAGTTGGTCCCACCAACTTAAGCATAGTCATGAAATTTGGTGGCAGCCACCCTTACCTTGTTGATCTCGGAGTACCAATGACAATCGAAGACCAACTCAATCTTCTTCTCTCATTCTAGATAGGCATTCGGGTCGCTCTTGCAATGGAAATGAGGAATTTTGAGCTTGAGTCCTTCCACCCTTTCCTTCCTTGGGTCTCGGTGATGAGGACGTTGAGAAGCTTAGCCGGTGTTGTCAGAGTGCTCATCTTCTTCATCATAGTACCTCGGATAAGCGTTTCTTGGCCTTGGTTCTCTTGGGACTCTCTGTGGTTCTCCTCTAGGCTCCGAAGGATCAAAGTGACCTTCCTCGTGATACCGTCTTCTATTTTGGAGCCATTCATCTTGTTGTCTTGGGTGAGGTCCTCGGGGATGTCTCCATGGCCTCATTCTTGAGGATATTGGTCTTCTTCTTCATCTGGATAAGCATTTTGCTCTTGAGGTCGTCTAAGGGTGGCGGAGGAGCCACATCAGCTTGGACTAGAGAGGAGGGTTCCAGGTCCGTATGAACGCCTCTAGCTTGTCTTTTATGATCCTGATTAAGGCAGCTTCAATTATAAGAGCTGGTTGTTCTCTCAGGTTGGGCGCGGTGACTCTTTCTGGAGGATCGGCCATGACCTCAACATCAGGCGCCGGTGGAGCAACGTTTCTGATGGGTGGAGGTGGAAGTTGGAGCTGAGGAGTCCTTTGATTAGGTTTAGCTTGGGAGGCACGTGTATTATACGTGTGAGACGCCGTGGTTTGGTTGTTGGAGACGCGGCAAACTTTTGACAGCTGCAGATTTTACAACGGGGACCACAAGGTACGGTCGTGCCAACTTTGGCGCTTTCCCCCTTTTACTCCTTTCTCCTTTTTCTCCTTTTTCTTTTGAATTTCTCTGTCTTTCCTCGTCTCCTCCGTGCTAAAAGCCACTGCGAAAGTACTTTAATTTAGTCGGACGCCTTTGTTACCAAATACAAAGCTTTAAATGGTAAACAAATCCAAAACCGATAACAAAAAACGACTTTGAACAATACTAGGTTACTAAATAAGAAAGGTAAAATCTTTTTTTGGTTTCTCAAAAGACAAAATACTAAAAGCAAGATTTAAACATGGAAAAACGCAAAAAGCTCCAATCTTTTCTCAAGTTTTGCAAAGATAAACCACGGAACGTAAAACCACAAACTTAAAACTTGAAATGAAAGAAAACTCCCTAAGAGTGTACGGCGAGCCTCTTCAAGTGCTCTGATACCACATGACACAACCTTGGTTGAAGAAGGAAGGATCAGCTTGAAGAGTAAGACGATGGGCACGCGGTGAATGCTGCGGCCAAGGGAGAGAGATCTCGACGATGGTTCATGTGTTTTAGTTGGAACTTGGTGAAAGATCAAAGGGGATCTAGAGAGTGTGTGGAGCAAAATATAGGTCAGGAAAATACGAGTTTTGGCTGGAGAGATGTTGAGGTCGTTTGTTGTACGACAGCCGGCAAGCCGTGGTACGGAGAATCGCCGTTAGTACGCCGACGCGACCTAAGGCCACGACAACCCCTTTTGGAACTTTTATGAACTTGAGACTTCTTGGACCGTGAAATGGGGTAAAGATGTTGAAATGCTGAGAAGATTGGCCGGAGAAAGTCGAAGATAGGTTGGCGGAACGAAGATGAGAAAGTTTTCGAAAACCTTGGCGAGAACGTGACTAGAACGGTCGCAAACGTTTGCGATTTGAGTGGCGGAGTGAAAAGGACCACCAAGGCTGTGATATGCCTTGGATACGCCTTGGAGAGCCTATGATATGACACACCTAGGGTTCCTAAGATACGACTCACTTAGGACATGAACTAACTTGGAGAAAACTCTCGTTTTTTTATTTTAAAAGCTAGTTAACCGAAATGTTTGCACACACAAAAGTTTAAATACTCAAAGGAAAGAAGGAAGCCTTAAACAATTGGGCAAAACACAAAGCATAAAGAGGATAAGGAAAAGGACACGTCATAAGGAGCAACGGTCATAAACTTGAAAGTCTCGGTGAATCCTTTTGTCCGCGTCCTTGATGAGAAGGTTTATGTGCAATGGGCCTCATTAAAAACCTTGGTGAGAAAACCCATCTGGGTCAAAACTCACCTAAGGGAAAAGAGGACCCCAAAACCTCTCTAGATACGAGTTCAGCACTTGAAGACATGAGGAGGTAGTTGCACGGGTCCGGCTCTTCCTCCTTCTTCAAGTGGTGATAATGCTTCTCCAAGTCTTCCAACGCGTGCATCATGGCTCCAGCTAACCTCCTTGCTCGTGCTCGTATAATGGGGCCTGTTGGGACTTGTAGAAAAGTCTCCTCACGCTCAGCCTCAAATTCCTTGTCATTCAGGCGTGTATCAGAGTTCTTCTTGGTTTGTTTTTTTTCTTCAATTTTGTGGGCTACAAAAGGGACAACCTATTAATCCAACCTCTCAAAAATAAAAGGAGCAAATATTTTCATAAGGTTCAAGAGCCATCAATAAATCACTTGTAGGTTGGCACACTTTGGTCGCCCTCTGATATTATTTGTGTATCACCAGTTTTAAAGCCTTCCTATTGAATCTTTTTTTAATATTGTCAATCCTAGGTCAACAATAACCTAAGGTACATGATCTATGTTCACAAATAACTATTGTTTATGTGTTTCCAGATATACCACCATATCTATCGGTAGATATCGTCTGTATACTCCCTCAGTAGCCTCCAGTACAAGAAAAACGTTCATTGATAGCTGATATACTCGGTTTTTGTCTATATTTTATTACCG
>OVAU01000697.1:0-18484 GCA_900406315.1 Biscutella laevigata subsp. laevigata
AATGAAAGTAGTTTAAATTTTCAAATTTATTAGTATTTCGAATACTTTTTGTATTATTTTGTTATAAATACCAAAACCCGACCCGAAATACTATTGGCCCCGAACCGACCCAAAATTTGTTAAAAACCCATTTAGGTGCAATATTCAAGGTAAAAACCCGCCCGAACCCGNAACTTTTTTAATAACCCGATTGGACTACATTTCGTTGGTAATTTAGACCCCAAAACCGATTAGGTAACCCAAAACCCGAATGGACGCCCGAACGCCCGGAACTAATTAAGGTGGATCCTAGATTAAAACATCTAACTAGATGCATCGAAATTATGAAGTTGGTTTATGGCAGTTCAGGCTACAAAGACTATGGGAGAGATCAATCCAAGGAACTGGTAAGCTTAAATGTTGATTCTCTGTAACTTGGTGATGTCTGCGCATAACTTGATCAATCAGATGCAGCGCCTGATCAGACACTGAAGACTGCAAAGCTTTCAATTAACAGTTGCTGAATAGTTGAACTGGCTTTTTTGCTCTATCAAACAATACACATTTCTTTGGAGAGCTTTAAATACTTTACTTCTCTATCTCTTTCACATCTAAAGGAACTGATTCCGCAGGATTTCAACAATGGTATCAAGAACCTCCTTATTTTCCAACAGATACTTCTCAGCCGCATCTTTCCCATTGACGACCTCTCCTTCAATGAAATAGCTATTTCCTTCTCTTATGATAACTCCATTCTTACTAGCCAATTCTAATACCTCTCTCTCCACGTAGAAGCCACGCCCAAAGCAAATCTCCAATTCGGATTTCATCTTTTTGCTTGGCGTCAATTTGTTTTTCACCACTTGGACGCTGACTTTGAGACCACTTATCTGAGGAAACAAAGCAATCAAAAGAAGATGAAGATGTTGGTTTTGAACTAAAACGTTGCCATTCTCTTCTTTGCCAGAAATATTGCCGTACATTAAGGTGCAGATACAGCTTCTCTTACCTTATTGTCAGCCTTTACCAGTCCGGTTCTTATCATTTTGAGACGTATAGCTGCGTGAAACCGCAATGCACTTCCCCCACAAGTCACTTCCTCGGCGTGGGGGAAAGATTTTACATGTGATCTGACCTGAATCAAAGAATTAGCAATCAGATCTTATCCATTGTATGTGAGTCGTCAATATAATCCAACAACTAAAGCAGCCAAAACGAGGGTAAATTACCTGATTAAGAAAAACAATCAGTGTCTGAGAATTGACGACTGAATAGTGGAGTTTTCTGAGCGCTTGTGTCATTATTCTTGATTGAATGTCATTGTCTGTTTTTTCTAGAGGCACATCAAGTTGGCATTGAGGCGCAAGAGCAGCAACCTGTAAGTTCCAATTCAGTATTAGCGGATGCGAAAAAAAGAATACATGAATATATTGACATGAAAGAATGAGGGCTCACACTGTCAACCACAATTACGTCTACTGATCCACTCTTGGTTAGCAAATCAACAATGCTTAGCATATTTTCAGCAGAATCAGGTCGTGATATCAAAAGCTCTTCCGTGTTTACACCTATTGATTCTGCTAGAGAAGGATCCATGGCATTCTCGACGTCAAGATAAGCGCAATAACCTAGCCCAAAACAAGACTTTTCGTTTAGATAAAACAAAAAAGCTAATGGAGTGGGTGTTCAAAGGAAGTCAGCCTTCGAAGATTCAGAATAAAAACTGTAACTTCACAGACTCAAATCTTACTCATAGTGCTAGGAACAAAATAAGAAAACACTAGAAATATCTGTGTTCTCAACTTAGGATGAATCCTAGTACCCAGTCTCAGGATTTCTGTTCAAACAAAAATATCGAGGATGAAAGATTCAAGAACAGTACCTCCATTTTTTTGAGCTTCCTTGATAATATGAAGAGCTAGAGTTGTTTTTCCAGAAGCTTCTTGTCCGTAAACCTCAACCATTCTTCCCTACAAAAGACACCCACAAATTTCTCTGTAAACACACATTAAGAGACCTCATCAAGTGAAAAGGTACAATTCATTGGTTGTCTTGCTATCTGAGACTATAAATTAAACAAACCTTTGGCAATCCTCCAATTCCTAGAGCTAGATCAAGGTTGAGTGAACCGGTAGGTATCACAGAAGCTCTTCGTGATCTGCCAAACCGCTGCAACCACAACATAGAGGTTCTATCAAAATCACCCGAGTCTGAAAGCTGTGATAATGCCGCATGTAGAGCAGTGGCTTTCTCTGCTACTTTGCTTTTGTCTTGAACTTCATCAAGTTCAGTTTCACAGTCTGAAGATTCAACTGACCAAATGAAGCACTCGTAAGTCAACGACGATATAGAAAGAAAAAAAACCATACGAGGAAATTACCGGTTACCTAGTGACGAAAGAAAACGGGTTTTGTAGCCAGAGCAAGCAAAAATGCATCTTCTTTCAGTCGGCTACAGACAAGAAGAAAAGAGCAAAGTAAAAATGTTTTAGTTGGAGCAAAGAGAATGCAACTACAATTCAAGTGTGATCTTGAGAAATAGTCTTTTTATAGTAGTCAAGAGTTGGGGTAGAAATGACTGAAGTTAAGCATTGCTGAGAAGAAAGCGAAGCAAGATTAGAGAGGAAGAACCTGAGATAAGTAAGAGTAGAATCGGAATCTCTGAACCGGAATGATCCATGAGAGTCGACCCATGACACAGTTATTACCAAAACTTAAGATGATGGTCACTTCTTCTTCTCAGTTACACCACCACCAGACCTGTGAATAGATAAAAGTAGAAGAAACAGAAAACCAACAATAAGCTCGCTGTTGTTAATGGCTGAGATTCCGAATGAAAAGCCCAAAAATCTGGTCTTTTCACTAAATTAGGCTTTCATTTTCTATTTTATCAGTAGGAACTAAACAAGAAGAGCAAATCTGATCAAATAGTGCGAAAATTGGGGGTTTAGGGTTTACCTCAAATTGTGAGTACCCAACTTCCTCTTAGCAACCTTAAGAAGCTCAAAGAAATGGCTTCTAGTTCTTCTGGGTGAATACGCTTTGCCTCTTGAAGTCGCAAGCAAGCTCTTTGAACCTACTCTTAGAGCTTCTGCAGCAAATCGTAGTGCCACTGAGAAGAAAGAGGAACCTCTTAAACTACTTGGACTTGCTCCATGGACTCCAAACTTAAGTTCTATTAATACTTCTCCTTGTTTTCTTGTTTGTAACTTTTCAGATTTCCAGGAAAAAATATCATAGATACATGAACAATGTCAAGGATCTAGTGTTATGTTTATGGCTTTGATTTGAGATCTGTACCATTTTTCTTGTCAAAATTAAGAACGTCCAGGTTCATATTTTCATAACAAGCCAAGTAGGAAAATACATTGTTGAGCCGAATAACACATTATAACTTGGGTACTCAATAGTGAGAATGAACAAATAAAGACTGACAAAAAAACACTAGAGAGTTGTGATATATATTCACTGGTGATTCTTCATCGTCTTTTCTTCTTTAAAAGTGAAGCAGCACGAAGAAACATCTTATCCACTTCATCAAAGTTTGGAGACTCATCTTTCTCTTCACAATCTCCTGATTTAGCTTCCCCTGGATCAACAAAGTATTCATCTTCTCTGTTTATTGCTGGGAATTTCTCAAACTCTTCAAGAAAAAGAGGTCGCTCTGCTTTCTCATTCTCAGATTCGGAATCAGTTTCAAAGATATCAGACAGATCTGAATCCGTTGGCAATTCTGACTCTGCTTCATCCTCTAAACACACTTGACTTCTTTCTATAATCTTCTTCAACTCTTCTGACCTCTGATCTAAACCCTCTTGAGTATCATCAACCTTTGCATTCGGGTATCCTCGCTCTGTCTTAGCTTGTGCTTGTAACAACTGTAGCTCATGTTCAAGCCTTGGGATATACCTTCTAACCGCACGAAGCGCATCTCTACATTTTGATTTATCCAAAGCCTTTTTCCTCGGGAGAGTAATCCTCGGCGACATGATCTCAGTTGGAGGCTGCACATAGTTCTTCCCTCTGTACATGATTATCGTGTTCCCTTCGTGAATGTCGAGCACAATCCCACCAGTCAAACTCGCTAACTCAACAGCGATCTCCTTCACTTCATCCGGCGTGAACGTTTTGATCACAACCTGTAGCGTCTGATGCTTCTTCCAGTGAAGATGCATGTTCAAAATCACTCCTTGGTATATTCCACGTCTACCTACGGGAACGTAGTTCTTGCACTTCAAACCCATTTTCAGATAGTAGAAATGCTCCTCGGGAGTCAATATCTCAGGGTCATGTGTTGTCTCCGATGACTCTGCAGGTTCCAGTTTCTTCATTGTCTCCATAAGCCGCTCCTCTTTCTTTCGAGCCTGCGGAAAGAAACACGAAATATAAGAGATACTAACAAAGATGCAAATTTTTGTTGTTGCTACTTGCTAGCTAACCTTTGTTAGTTTGTAAAGTATATTTTCTTCAGCAGTCATTCTTTCACATTCTTTCTTTTTCTTCCACCGGAAAAACTTAAGCCACTGCACAACCGCTCGCTTACCCTTGAGCTTTTTCCTCTTTAGTTTAGGAGAAGCTACACCATCTTGACTCAAACTGTTATCAGATTTGCTCTGGCAATCACTAGTCTCACGAGCTGGAATCGAATGAAACCAAGAAGATCTTAAGAATCCAGCGTTTACACCTTTTGATTCTGCTAGAGAAGAATCCATGACATTCTCTTTGTCAAGAAAAGCGCAATAACCTGGCCCAAAACAAGACTTTTCAATTAGATAAGCAAAAGAGCTAATGGAGTGGGTGTTCAAAGGCCAGAGAAATTACTGGTTACCTACAGACGAAAGAAAACGGTTTTTGTAGCTAGAGTAAGCAAAAATGCGTCTGCTTCCATTCTGCTACAGATAAAAAGAAAAGAGCAAATTATCAAAGGGAATGCAATTATCACTCAAGTGTCATCTTGAAAAATCAAGTCTTTCTTATAGTAATCAAGAGTTGGAGCAGAAATGAATCAACTTAAGCACTGTTGAGAAGAAAGCGAAGCAAGATTAGAAAGGAAGAGAGAAATAGGAAGAACCTGAGATAAGTAAGAGTAGAATCTGAATCTCTGAACCGGACTGATCCATGAGAGTCGATTCATGACCCAGTTCTTATCAAACTTAAGATGATGCTCACTTCTTCTCCTCAGTTACACCACCACAAGACCTGTAAATAAGCTCGCTGTTGTTAATGGCTGAGATTCCGAATAAAGAGTGCAAATATTGCAGAGAACACAGGACATCTCCACTCTCTTCTTCTTAGCAACCTTAAAAAGCTCAGTGATTCTCTTCTCATAGAGAGCAAAACCAACAACTTCCCCTAATCAAAGAGAAGTAGAAGAAGTGAGCATTACATGAAAATGGAATTTAAGAGAGCCCAATGGGCCTTACTTTGGTGATCATGATATATTCATAAACTTTCAAATCGAGAAAGTCTAGGTATAGAAGAAGATTTGTCTGAATCCACTTGTAGTTCTGCTATTGTTTGGTCCAGGCCGTTTATGAAATTTTCATCAACAAGTTTATAAAAATTTGATAAACTTCCGGACCAAACTAATAACAAAATTTTCTGAGTCCTTTTCTTATTGAAGTCAGACTAATCGTATATACCGTTTTTATAGATTTAAGAGTATCTTCGATCCAACAAATCAGAACACTATATATCTCCTAAGGCGAGAAAATGGTTTTTCACCTAATCTGCAACTAATCTTCTTCTTTAACATGGATTCTACCTTTTTCACCTAATTATACAACTACTCTTCTCTGAGATATGACAACACACAAACAATACAACCTCAAAAAAAAAACAACTAACAATTACACATTATTTTCACACGATTAATACAGTATCTTCTTGTTTAAAGTGACAATTATATACATATATATGCTTTGACAGGAAACTAAGCAACAGAACATAAATGCACCATTGCTTGTAATTTGAACATATTGATGCATTGGCTCAATTGAGTTATAAAGTAGGGTATGATCTTAGAGATAATAAGGTTTCTTTTGATTTCGGTGTCCTCTTTGATTATCAAAACCAAAATTAATCTTTTTTTCTTTAAGATCATACCCTACATTATAACTCTGTGAGCCAATAAAGTTTAAATTACCAGCAATGGTCTTAAACCTCCCATCAAAGATATCTTCAATTTTGTTCTACAATTGTTCATAAAATTGTCTTTGATATCTAACGGTGTCGTATCTTCCAAAATGTTGGCACCATCATCTCCTATGACTACGACATTGTGAGGGTACGAAGGATCGTCCAAACTTCTCTGATTAAGCTAGTAAATGCATTTTGGGGATAACATTTGGTGCAATGACCTCCATTTGTAGCCACGTAAGATAGTTGGCTGTGGATCCATGTGGAGAAGCTGAATGATTGGTGGGTTTCTTATTCATATGTTCACCAAGAAAGATGCCTTGACTTGCAAGTCCTCTAGATACAAAGCTCTAGATGAAGAGTCTTAAACGTTTTATATTTCCAAGTTTTCAACCACGAAGATTCTCAGGAGGAAGTATTCTTAGAAATATCTCAAATTTGTACAGAGGGTATTGGTTGGCTATAAGGTCTAGTCTCTTCGTTAGTTTGTCTATTTTGGAGATACCTGATAAGTCTTAAGTTGAAAGGAACTTTTAGAAGTATTGTTGAGGTATAGACCTTGATTATGACCATCCATTGCACTTTGTAGAAGTATTGTTGGGGTCTTTTGTATGTGTCAAGCGCATTAACTAAAGCGCATTAACTTTGTAGAAGCATTAGCTCCTTTTTCAATGTCAAATGTGAAGATTGGTCGTTTTATTGATGCCTCTATCTTACGGCCTGAGACACCAAAACAGAAAGGACTGATCCAAGCCAGTCAATCACTTGGTGCACAAGGCTGGAAGTACAAGATGTTCAATGAGACCATCAAAGATTTGCTCTCTACAAATCGATTTCTTTGGCATCACCTCTTTGTCTAACTTAATATCTACAAATCGATTTCTTTGGAGATATACAATGAGACCATCAGAGATTTGCTCTCTACAGATCAAACAACTGCTATCGAGTTGGTGCGAGCAAACATCAATATTTGATGGTTAAGTCGCTGACATGACTGATATCTGCTTTGAGTGATGTTATATTTGCATTGGCTAAGTAAGAAGATCATGTTCCTTTCAGAAACTCAAAGCTAACATATCTGCTCCAGGTTTGTTTTCACAGTCTCCAAGATTTCCACTACATTAGTTGGTTTTCAAACTGTCGTTGTGAATCAAGTAAAAGACATTCCATTGCTTAACATTGGCTACTCTTTGAAAAGCCTTGTTTATGAGTAGATTCGAAAACCTTGGTGTTTGTAAACATTTCACCTGACCTTTCTTCTGTTGCAAGAGTGTTAGAAGAAATGTTTACGAACATCAAGGTCTTGAATTTTGGAAGGAATACTGAATTTCAAAGCAACAATGGGAAATTTTTTTTATGATGACTACGATGGATCTGTTGATAGGGGCTCGAGAGGTCAAGTGACTCAGGTTAGAGTGAAGTTCACTGACTCTGACCATTACATTATGAGGAACGTTAAAGGTCCAGTTAGAGAAGGAGATATTCTCACTCCGTTGATTCTTGCTTTTGGCCAATGTTGTTATTTGTTTTGGTAGATTTGAAGTCTCTGTATCTTTCTCCATCTCTCACTTGTGTCTGAAACATAATGATGATTGTGGCAAGCTATTGTGTGTTTATCATTATATAACTTACTTTATTTTAACTTAAATAACAAGCAAATCCACCGCATGCTCCTCTCTAACATCATTGCCATTTTTAAACTCACTCTGTTAATGAAATGTTATCACAAAAATCTGTAATGTTTGTATCTAATTGGTGACATTACGATGGATTTTGTAAAAACAATACAATGATTTAATATTTAGCCAGGGAAAAAATTATTTTGTTTTGTTTTTCCTCTTCCAATTCGATCACTTTGTTTTGTCTACGTATTGTTTTTGAAGAGGCATGGCAAAAGAAGACATGATTGGAGGCAATCTTCCTAAACCTTTACCACGGACAAAGATGTGTTTATGTCTAGCATGCTTTGATTAGTAATATTTCTGATCATTTGGTTGCTTCTAGAGTTCTAGGAGTGTGCAAAAAAACCCGGTAACGAAGAACCGAATCAAAACAAGTGATACCAAACTGGTACTAATAACGATGACAAAAAAAAGTGATACTAATAAAAAAATATTTATTGGATTCTAAATTCATAAATCCAAAAAACCGGTATCAAATTGAGAATCGAATGAGTAATCAAAAAATCCAAAATAAAATTCTATATAAAAAATAACAGTTATATTTAGATTATAATATATAAATATTCAAAATTAAAGTTATAACTCAAATGTATTAATTATTTTAGGCCGAAAAAACATTTAAATACTTTTAGATAAATTGAGTATATTTGGTTAAAAAATAACCAATCCAATTAAATATGAATTTATTTCGGTTCTTAATCGGTTTTTTATTCAAGTACTAGAACCGATCCGAAGCCGAATGGACGAAATCCGAACAAAAATTTTAAATTACCTGCATGAGACTTAAAGCCTAGAATCGAAAACCCTAAAGAATTGAATCGAAACTCGATGCCCATGGTGAGTTGCTTCAAATATCCACCTCTTGATCAGTTGATTTCACGAAAAACAACAATCTAGTTTTGGTTTATTGTAAGCAAACAATGTACATATACTAATGGGGGTGTTGGCTCTACTGGTAATGGGCCACCCGAGTTCGAACTGTGTTGGGAGTGAGTTTTCACATGTTTTCCCCACGGACCTCAATATTAAACTTGGGTTATTAAAAAAAAAAAACAATGTACATATTTTTTAAACCGGCTTAAATCAAATTCACATTTCTTGTCTATTTAAACCGAACACAACATAAGTCTTCTTCACGCCTCAAAAAACCTAAGTAAGAACTAAGAAAATGGAAACAAACACTCTGTTTTTTCTAAAAGGTCTTCTGTTTCTCTGTTTCAATGTTCACTTCACATTAGCTTCCGATCCTGATCCTATCCAAGACTTCTGCATACCAAAACCAATCACATCTCCTCATCACCACTACTTCTCCACTTGCAAAAACTCCTCCGAAGTAACCACTCAAGATTTCGTCTTCTCCGGTCTAAAAACTGCCGGAAACTTCACCGAAACCGGACTAGCAACAATCCCCGTAACCCCAACAAACTTCCCTGGACTAAACACATTGGGACTCTCATTTGTCCGAGCTGATCTCAAACCAGGATCCATAAACCCTCCACATTACCACCCACGAGCAACTGAAGTAGCTCACTTGGTTAAAGGAACGGTTTACTCCGGTTTTGTAGACTCGAACAATAAGGTTTATGCTAAGGTAATGGAAGAAGGAGAAATGATGGTTTACCCGAAAGGACTTGTGCATTTTCAGATGAACGTTGGAGATGTTACGGCCACTATTCTCGCCGGACTTAATAGTCAAAGCCCTGGTATTCAGAAGATACCGTCGGTGGTTTTTGGGTCAGGGATTAATGAAGAGTTGCTTATGAAAGCTTTTGGTTTGAGTCTTAAACAGATTGGTACTATGAAGAAAAGATTTGATCCTTTGTTGTCTAATGAACATTAATGTATTTCTCTTGAACTAAATTAATATATGGTTAAAAGGTAATTTATATTAAATTATGCATGCTTATAACTTTATTATATACATGAATTATTATATAAACTAAACACTAGAATTCATAAACAGTTTAATATACATCAAGTAAATCAAATTAAAATTTTGGTGTTCGGTGAGCTTTTCAAAATCAATCGGTCTCTCAGGTAGTTTTCTCATTCGGCTGCCGTCGTCGTCGTCGCCGCCGCCGCCACGTACAGACCTCCTTCCACCTCATCTCTCGCTTTCTCCCAACCAGAGCCGTCATGGATTCCGTCCGGCTTCCCACGGCTCCCTCGTCCCTTTATAGCCAAATGTTAGGTCAACCCCTACCTCATCACATTCCCTTGCCATCTTGTAACCGCCAATGCAATTTCCGATCCAAACCGGTTATCGGAGTCACTCGTTCTCGAATTCACGTGTCTCCTGAGGCTGTTCTTTCCCGTGACGAATCGTCTAAGACTTCATCGCTTCCCGTGGCTCCTCCTTTGCCACGTCTCAAGGTCTCTCCGAATTCGCTGCAATACCCGGCCGGTTATCTTGGTGCGGTTCCAGAGCGTACGAGCGACCCCGAGAATGGAAGCATCGCTGAGGCTATGGAGTATTTGACGAATATACTGTCTACGAAAGTTTACGACATTGCGATTGAGTCACCACTCCAATTGGCGAAGAAGCTATCGGAGAGGTTAGGTGTTCGTATGCTTCTCAAAAGAGAAGACTTGCAACCTGTAAGTTCCATTTCTCTGTTTCACTCACTTTTTTAAGATTCTGAATTCAGCTCTAATTGCATTGTTTATGGCATTTCTGGTTGGCTGAATTATGTATGAAACTGAAGCTGCACTATAGAGAGTGTGTGCGTCTTGTGGTGAGTTGTAACTAATGGTTACATAAACATGTTTCAGGTCTTCTCATTTAAGCTTCGAGGAGCTTACAATATGATGGTGAAACTTCCAGCAGAGCAATTGGCAAAAGGAGTAATCTGCTCCTCAGCTGGAAACCATGCTCAAGGAGTTGCTTTATCTGCTAGTAAACTTGGCTGCACGGCTGTGATTGCTATGCCTGTTACAACCCCTGAAATTAAGGTATTGCATTAGCCTTTCTGATGTTTTGAATCTTTGTTTCATCTGTTTCTGATGGTTCGTCTGTGTTTTAAATCAGTGGCAATCTGTGAAGAATTTGGGTGCGACTGTTGTTCTTGTTGGGGATTCTTATGATGAAGCACAAACGTATGCTAAGAAACGAGCTGAAGAAGAAGGCTTGACTTTTATACCTCCTTTTGATCACCCGGATGTCATTGCTGGACAAGGGACTGTCGGGATGGAGATCACACGGCAAGCTAAAGGTCCATTGCATGCTATATTTGTGCCCGTTGGTGGTGGTGGATTAATAGCTGGCATTGCTACTTACGTTAAGAGGGTTTCTCCCGAGGTACAACTGTGATTGCTTGACATTGTTCCTGTTACTAATTGCTACTTGTTACAAAAATCCTCCATCTGTCGCTCCTGTCAACTTAGTCTGACTCCTGGGTTTATGCAGGTGAAAATCATTGGTGTTGAACCAGTTGATGCAAATGCAATGGCGTTGTCCCTACATCACGGTGAGAGGGTGATATTGGACCAGGTTGGGGGTTTTGCAGATGGTGTAGCAGTTAAAGAAGTTGGCGAAGAGACATTCCGTATAAGCAGAAAGCTGATGGATGGTGTTGTCCTTGTCACTCGTGATGCTATTTGTGCATCAATAAAGGTAAGGTATATCTTTTATTTGTTATTGTTTGGATACGGGGTTTTGTATCTGGTCGCCCCATTGCAACTAATCATGTACTATTATACTTGTCTCCACAGGATATGTTTGAGGAAAAACGGAACATACTAGAACCAGCAGGGGCTCTTGCACTTGCTGGAGCTGAAGCATACTGTAAATATTATGGCCTAAAGGACGTGAATGTTGTAGCCATAACCAGTGGTGCAAACATGAATTTTGACAAGCTAAGGATTGTGACAGAACTCGCCAATGTTGGTAGGCAACAGGAGGCTGTTCTTGCTACTCTCATGCCAGAAAAACCTGGAAGCTTTAAGAAATACTGTGAACTGGTGAGTATTTGTTACTATGGCACGAAGAAGTTAATCCCGTTACAGAGCGCATCTAATACATTAATGAATGTAGGTTGGGCCAATGAACATAACTGAGTTCAAATATAGATGTAGCTCGGATAAGGAGGCAGTTGTATTATACAGGTAAATCCATTCCTTGAAACTTTCTTCTTTCTCGAGTGGGTTATTCATCCTCTAATCCGGAAAATTTTGTGTATTATTCTTCAGTGTTGGAGTGCACACAACTGGAGAGCTCAAAGAGCTACAGAAGAGAATGGAATCTTCTCAACTCAGGACTTTCAATCTCACAACCAGTGACTTAGTGAAAGATCACCTGCGTTACTTGGTACGTCCTTAAAATCGAGCCCTCTATGCTTATTTCTGATTGAGGATTAATACATTTTCAAATCATTCCCCATTGGTTGATATGTGAATCACGTTATATATACATATCAGATGGGTGGAAGATCAAGTGTTGAAAACGAGGTTCTATGCCGGTTCACCTTCCCGGAGAGACCCGGAGCTCTAATGAACTTCTTGGATTCCTTCAGTCCACGGTGGAACATTAGCCTTTTCCATTACCGTGCACAGGTTTGTTTCTCAACTCACCATGTAAAAGCTTTGATGTAACCCTTCTTACTACATAATCTTTTCTTTCAAGAAAAGGGTGGGACAGGCGCTAACGTGCTGGTCGGGATCCAAGTCCCAGAGCAAGAAATGGAGGAGTTTAGAAACCGAGCTCAGGTACTTGGATACGAGTACTTCTTGGTAAGTGAAGACATCAATTTTAAGCTTCTTATGCACTGAGTTTAAGAGAAACCAAATCCGAGGAAGAAGAAGAATAAGAACCCATCAGAGTCGTCCGTCATTTGTTGTTCAATGGCCAATTTAGTGACGGACCTGCTACGATATAGACCACTGACCTTTATTTACTAGCCATAATCGCTATGCCTATGTATATAAAGTTGTAGACTCTGAGACACCTTTTGTTTTAAGCAATTTTCCCTCAGTTTTGCAGTAAAATTTGGTTATATTTCAACTTTTGAGTATCCTTAATTTATATTAAGAAATGATTTTCTATGAATTCAATAAATGATGTAGAATATTATATTATTTGTTTTGATAAGGAGGTATATATTAATCATTTAAGGTTTTTTAAAAATCATATGAAAAATTTGGATATAGTGCAACAAGGCAAAACAGTGTCTAAAAAAGACAGCTCCATTGTTTTTCCGAAACCAGCCCCTTGGTTTTGTAATATGAAAAATAAAAATTACCAAAAAAAAGAAAGAAAATAAAAAAAATGAAAAACCAAAACCATAAAACCATGGGCTGTTTTCAGATCATCTCTTTGACGGCCCTCAAAACCAGCTGCTCTGTTTTCTCCGTATATTACTCCTCTCTTTCTTTCTAGAAACCGCTTCACACCTTTTGAATTCGAAGATACTACATTTGAAATTTCTTTTGCTTCGACCAAAATTCTTTTCAACTGTTGTTGATTTCTTTAGGGTTTCAAGTTTGATGGAATCGAATGTGATGTTTTCTGGGTTTAGTCCAAGAATGTTGAGTTTAGAAATGCCTCAGAATCCACAAAACCCCCAAAATTCTGTACAATTCCAGCATCCTCATCCTTACGCTCCCGCCGGCGATCAGCAGACTCAACCCTTATACTCTCTACCCTCGGCTCCTCCTTCCTCCTCCAAACCCAAACACTCACCGGTAAGCGGCGGTGGCGACGACGACGATCGCGGCTCAGGTTCCGGACCTGGCTGCAACCATGAAGACAGCACAGGAACCGACGGGAAGAAGAAATTCTCTCAGTGGCATAGAATGAAATGGACGGACACGATGGTACGGCTTCTGATAATGGCAGTGTTCTACATCGGCGACGAAGCTGGAGTAAGCGATCCAATGGATGCTAAGAAAAAGATGTTGCAGAAGAAAGGAAAGTGGAAATCAGTGTCGAGAGCTATGGTGGAGAAAGGATTCTCTGTTTCGCCTCAACAATGTGAAGATAAGTTCAATGATTTGAACAAGAGATACAAGAGAGTTAACGACATTCTCGGGAAAGGAACTGCTTGTGAGGTTGTTGAGAATCAAGGGTTACTTGAAACTATGCATCATCTAACTCCGAAATTGAAAGATGAGGTTAAGAAATTGCTTAATTCTAAGCATCTTTTCTTTAGGGAGATGTGTGCTTATCATAATAGTTGTGGTCATCTCGGTGGTCATACCGCCGGAGAACAACCGCAACCGCAACAGATTCAACATAATCCGAATCAGCAGAGCTGTTTTCACGTGGAGGAGTCTGGGAAAATGGCGAGAATAGCGGAGAAGGAGGAAGAGCAAGAGTCAGATATGGCGGAGGATTCAGAGTCGGAGATGGAGGAATCAGAGGAGGAAGAAGCAGAGACTAGGAAGAAGCGGAGGAGAGTGGAAGGAGTATCGGCGGATGTGAAGCGTCTGAGGGAAGAGGTAGCGCGTGTAGCTGAAGACGTTGGAAAGAGCGCGTGGGAGAAGAAAGAATGGATGAAGAGAAAGGCGTTGGAGCTTGAGGAGAGGAAGGTTGGGTATGAGTGGGAAGCGGTGGAGATGGAGAAGCAGAGAATGAAGTGGATGAGATATCGGAGCAAGAAGGAAAGAGAAATGGATAAGGCTAAGCTCGAGAATCAGCGACGGATGCTTGAGTTGGAGAGAATGGTTCTGATTCTCCGGCAGAGGGAGTTACAATCTTCGGGTAAACGGGTTGACCCGAGTTCTGCCACCGGGTTGAGCTGATTAATTAGTAGTAACTAGGTGTATTGGATTCGATTAATACATTGATAAGAGCATACCCTTTCCGACTTAACCAGCAAATTATGATTAGTAAAGTATTTATAGACAAATATTATTTGAAAAGGTCTATATTGGTTGAGTACGAAGGAAAAAGATGGGGGTGGGATTAAAAATTTGAAACGTGAATCCGAGTCAAAAAATTCTTCTTCACTCAAATTAGAATATGATACTACGTTACGTATTTTTTTTATACTTTTAGTTTATAGTTTAGATTATCAAAAATAATAGTATATAGTTCTAAATTATACATTATTTATAGTTTCAAATAATATCTAATTAGTTAAGATATTAATATAATTGATATTATATTTTAGATTTTAAACATTATATAATTTAGTTTAGATAAATTAGCAAACATAAACACTAAAGTTTACAATATTAAAATTATTATATGGAAGTAATTTTCATATCAAAAATAAATTAGAACTTAATATGAATTTAAAAAATAATTTACTTTCTGTTTATTGCTTAATAATATGTTTAATCAAGGCATATTTTAACCTATGATAAAAATTAAATATTAAAATCAAAACTTGTGTTTAGTTTTAACTTTTTTAATTTATATATACTTAACCTATTTAATTTTATCAGTATTTTTTATTTAAAATAAATTTATTTTATGAAATTTATAATAGAATAAATCTTACATTTTAATTATCGATAGATATAAATATTCACGATAACTATTTGATCATTATCATTGTTTAAATTAATATTTTTATTTATATCTTAGTTTGATGGATTCTTCACGATAATTATTTGATCATTGTTTTTAAGTGAATATTTTTATTTTATATCTTAGTTAATTGGTTAAATATATTTTAATTTAAATCATTAAATAAATGAAATAGTCATTACAACTTTTTGTGGTAGATAAACTCTGTTTTAATAGAATAGATATAGGAAAAAAATTGAAACTATCCTTAACTATTTAATATGTGTTATTGTTTTTAAATATTTAATATATATCAATGTTAAATATTAATTTTCAAATATTTAATATATTTTAATATTTTATTTTAATTTGTTATATTTAGTGTAAGTAACTGAAATTTCGGGTTTATTAGTATTTGAAATATTCTAAATTAAAAATATATGAAATCAAACCGTATGCTCGTACTCTAAACCCAACTCACGTTTCGAAAAATTCATATCAAATCTGAATCAAAAATTAAAAGAAAAGAGATATCTAAAAAACTTTTTTCTCTAGCCTTCACGACATACCCTAGCGCCGCCGCAAATATTCCTCTCTTTGGTCGGCGGCTTGCTGCTTCGGCGGTGAAGCTGCCGGTCCTTACGTCGTCTTCTTTTCTCGCCTAGTGTACAAAGGTCGTTTTTTGGGAAGTTGACTCACCGCCGACCCTTTTCGCATTCTCTCGTCGCTGCTTTCCGGTTGCATGTCGTCCCTGTTTGTCTACGGATTGTTTGTGCTCGATACGACTCGGGATTGGTTGCTTCGGAGGTTAAACTTTAGATCTGTTTTCAGGTGTCAGGTTTCAATTCTCTGGTAGCTCTTTCCCTTCTCTCGGTGGTTCGGCTTCTTCTTCTCATGCGGCTACGGGGTCCTCTGTATTTTTGGTCTTGCCTCAGCCGTGCATCATCCCTGCATCTCCCTTTGCTCGTCGCTGTTTCTGGGTGATGAGATGTGGTATATTGTTCCGATGAAGTGGAGGTTTATGGTGGGTGTAAGCGAAGCGTTGCATGCAGCGAGGTACCAATTCCGACTTTTGCAGTGGTTGAAGTCGTGTTGGAGTCTAGTTCACGCCAGATTGTTTCCTTGGTTTAGGTTGGTTCGTCATTAGGGATTTGCCTAAGTTAAGACCCACCTTAATTCGATTACGGTTTAGTTGATTTGTGTTTAAGGCTTTCTCGGTTTGGTCGGTTAAGGGGTCATTCGAAGTATTTCGCCATTGGGTTTCTTGATTTTAAACCGGCTTAATCTTGCCTTCAATCAAGTACCCTAGTCTTTGGTTTCGTTTCATGTTGCTTGTGAGTCAACTTGCTGGTACGGGTGGAAGAAGACTCATCTGTCTTAGACGTTCCAGACTCGTAAATAATTGACATCTGCTCATTTTAGCCTTGGCCACTATCTCGACTCTCCTCGTCTTGTTATGGTTGGTGTTCGTTTAGGTAGTTACCGAAAACCTTATATGGTTCACCGGAGTTATTATTGTAAATCGTCGGTTCTCTTCTCTCGGAGTTATTGTTTAACTGTTGAGTTTCCGTTTTTATTTTTGGTTGAATCTAAGTTTGTAAATCTTTTGATAATATAAAATTTTCGAGTTAAAAAAAAAGAACTTGGGTAAGTCTTTTAAACATAAATTCGAAAACAAGATAAATTTAGATTAAACTCGGCTAAATGAAAACCGGTCCCTAATTAGCATTTGAATCCATAAAACGGAAAAAAGATTAAACACACCCGGTGGGACTCGAACCCACAATCGTTTGATTAGAAGTCAAACGCCTTATCCATTAGGCCACGGGTGCTTTGGTTATCTTTCAAAAATAAGCATTTATATCTTAAGACCCATAATTAATGGATTGTATATCAAGAATATTGTATTGGATTCGACTACGATAATGGATTGTATATTCAGCATTATATGGGCCAAACTGAGACACCAAGGCCCAATAAATGTAACCGCCGCGAGCGGATAATTACGACATTAAGTTACATAAACAAAATAACAAAAAAAAAATTAAAAAAGTTGGAGAGGTGTCCATAAGCTACGAGAAAATGCGCGAGAAGTGCTAGAATCTTCGTCAGATACGTGTCCCCTCTCTTCTTATCCTCACTTCACACTCTTATATAAGTAAGCACTCTTCTCTTATCCTAATACTCTGAAACGCAGAACGCAACGCAACGCAGAACAGTGTTTTCTATTGGGTTTTTTTCCAAGCGACTGAAAATGCAGACGGTATCGGTGGATGAGACCAAGAACACGGTGGTTTTAAGAGCTGAGCACAAGAACGAAGAAGTTCGGAAATCTGTTGATAAATTCGAGTTGAAAACTCGTAATCCAGAGACGATCAAGCAGGTGGAGCGTAAGCTGATGGATAAAGGTGTTCAACGTATGGAGAGACATCCTTCCGATGGGATTCCTCTCAGGCGACCTCCGCCTAAGTCAGGTCACGGTGGGAAGTACACGTGGGAGGGACCAGATCGGGTTGAAGATTACGAGTTGCAGCCAGATCCGCCGGCGATGGACGAAGGAGATCCGAATTACGATGAGGAACAGACGAGGAAGAAGAGTGATGACGTGGCAGTGGATCTTGTGAGAGGTGAAGTAGAGGTGGCGAAAGAAGCACAGGCTGGTGTGGCGAGAGTGGAGATTGATCCTCAGTTGATTGCTTAAGTGGTTCGATGTAGCGACGTGTTACGATTTGGGGTTTTTAACTTTTTAAATTTCGGGTTGTTTTGGTTTAGACGTGGTGACGTGTAACGATATCTGTGCAAAAAATAATAATAATTGAACTACTACTGCCTTCGAACATCTCCACTCGGTGACCCATCTCTATTGTCATTTTCAACTAAATATCATAAACTAGGGAAAAGGCTCGCGCAATGCGTGAGATAGTAAAATATACATTCGATAAATTTTAATCAATTAAATATTTATGCTAAAATCTATTATTAATCAAATTTTAATAAAAAAAATTTAGTCGTGATTTTCAAAAAAACTAATACATTTGATTTGAATATAAATTTATAAAATTCCGAGCTTATTAAACAATCAATTCAAATCTTGAAAATTTTATCTTCTAGGAATTTATGTTACAATTTAATATTTAAATTTTATTTCGTAATTAGTGATTGTTTTAAATTAAATAAAAATGAGTATATACGTTTAATGAGAATAAAACACATGTCACTCTCCTATCAATCATCAA